>CAICTM010002643.1:0-12877 GCA_903772945.1 Seminavis robusta | reverse complement strand
GATGAAGTTCTCTTAAAGGCTATTCGAGAGCCAGGACTTAGTCAATCACTACAAGTCCTTCTTCGAAGAGAATTCTCTTCTCTTGTATAACTATTCAACGCGATCCACTAGATCGCCGTTTAGTTAGGATGAGTTGATCATCAATGTATGCACGGACATTTTCCAGTCGTGCATGAGTGTTCCCATCTTCCTTTGGAAGATGTCGGGACTATTGATAGGCCCATTGGTACTCGCTGGTACTCGTATTTTCCTGAATCTGTCTAGATTAGTAGCATGTCTTGTATCCTTGGATCGGACGAGGTTTTTGCTAATCCTTTTGTTCAGTTCCCGACGTCAGAGATGAACCGTATAGATCCATTCTTTTTGGAATGATAAATGTTGGTGCCGTCCACTCGGACGGTTTACTGTCTTAAGTGCTCCTGCGTCGCAGACGTTCGACCTCTGTCGTAAGAGTGTTGGTATGGACACGTGTAGTAGGGTAAGTCCTAGTGTGTAGGGTTTAGCGTCAGGACGAAGTTCTACTCCGTAGTCGTCCATTTGTCGCTTTCCTAAAGTACCTTCGAATTGGTCGAGCACTTGGTCCATAAGGCATGAAGCGGTTCCTGCTCTTCCTTAGGATTGCTATCTTTCATAGGGAAAGATATGCTATTCCACTTCGCTGACGAGGTAGTGAAATCAATTCACTGGATTTCTTAGATCGGAGAGAAAGTCTCGACCTATGATCATGTCATACGCCCCCAAGTTCTTGGTGGCGTGCAAGTTCCATTCGATAATTCTATCATCGTGGAACTCAGGAGTTATAAGTGCACCCTTACACTTCGTGCTGGGGTTTAATTCCTTTACAGGGGTAGTCCATAGTGTTTGGACGCCCCCATGATCCTTCATGCTTAATCTCTTAACATGAACTTGGGTAATCACGGTTCCAGACGCTCCTGTATCCAGTAAGCAACGGAGTGTAACGGGTTTTGTTTCCCTTTGTCTCGTCTGTTAAATCTAACATAGACGATAGTTTTGAGGTCTCTGTCTTGCGACGTTACGAGTGGTTGGAGCCACGGACGAGGTTTACAATGCTGGATAGATCGTCAGAATCTAGTTGAGCATTCTAGGCAATCATTATAATTGCCGTAGATTCATCGGTTGAAAACAATTCTTGTTTACTAGTTAGTGAGATATTTCATCACTTAGGTATGAAAAATCGAACATGGTTCCGTTGAATCATCATCCTGGCCTAACCTCAGACGGAGATCTCTCCATCTGAATGATTGAAGTCGAAGTCGGCAAGAGCCTTGTCGACTGCAGCATTTTCTTGTCCATTATGTTGAGGGACCGACAGAGGAGTCATCCTCGTTGTCAGAGTCGTCCGACTTGCGTTTGGCAACATGGTTGCATTCGCTTTTCTTCTTGCGATCCGCCTTGACCGCAGCGTTGAGACTTTCTTCATAAGGACCGAAAGTTCCTTTTTGGTGTAGACTTGGCGTCATCAGACTTGGCGTTCCAAGTCTTGTTCTTGTTAGTCCGCGGCTTGCTGTCGTTGTCGGACGAGGACTTGGCTTTGAGTTTTTCAGAGTCATGCAATCAGCAGTGTTGTTGAGTGCTGGACTCGTTGTAATCAACATCACTTTTCTTCGCTCTTGAAGATGGTGTTTTTGCGAGTAGACTTGACTTCTTGCTGTTTGTTCTTCTTCGAAGGAATTGCTTGGCATCACTGCCTTTGTCAAAGTCTTCGCGGATTCCATGCGTCACAGAATCCAATGAGCGCTGCCATCTCGGCAGTGATAAGGATCGAAGTCGTGTTCGTCCATCTTGCGCATCCAGGAGCGAGGAATGCCTGACAGATATGTCATGAATCTCGTCCTGTTTCAACTGTTGATTGACACCGAAGGGTGGCAAAACGTGAAGTCATCGGTGTTCATCCGAGTGAGGTTGTTGATGTAGGGGCGAGTTGTCATCTCGCTAGGCTTACGCATCTTGCGGACGCTATGAAGCGTTTCTGTTTTTTGAGAGCCTTGTAAGGACAGGTTGCTTCGATAACCGCGTGTTTCCAACGGTGATGTCCATCATCGCTTAGACGGGTCTCCCTGCACCGGTACCATGCGGCTTGAACACGATGCTTGGAATTGACTTCGGTTTCTCCAGAACACCACGTGGCGTGGAGCAACTGCGTTTACAGCATTTGTCGTAGGTTTTGTGGTGACGCACGGCACGATGCCTGCACACACCAGCTTCGTAGGCCACTCTTCGGAGACTGAAGTCATCTCCTTGAGTAAGGCGATGTTTGTCGTCGTCATTGGCCAGGTTGAGTCCAACGAAGACCTTCTCCATATTCGTAGCCCATTTATGGTCTGACGCGGAGTGGTGGAACCATTGATAATGGCTACCTTTAAGGTATTATTTGGCACTGTTTCATCTGAAGGAACGGTGCGAAATTTGTAGGTGGTTGCAGAGTATCGTCGATCTCGGCTTATTCATCGTTGTCCACGAGAGAAGAATGGGTTTGTCACGCAACTGTTTCTCGAAAGTTGGTGAACGCATGCTTTCCTTGAGAAATCTTCATGGTGAAGGAATCAGGTTGAGGTCAGCTGAAATCTATTGTATTTGTTAACAAAATGCACTACGCTAAAAGCTATGTGTAAGATCTTTCGAGTGTTTTGAGTTTGAGAGAATGAAAGTTATGAGAGAGATTAGAAAGCTACGAAAACTAATCCATGAGAGAGATCGTTGTGAAGTCATTGAAGTTGGTCTCCCGCGGGAGGCATCGAAGTGTGATATGTAGTTATGGCAATAATCTAGTACTCCACGGTCCATTTCCGGAACACGTGGAAACTTGCTAGTAGCTGTCTAGTAGCGTGGAAGCTTTCACGCCGCCTAAAGTCTAGAGCGATGTTTCATCGACAACCTAGTATGATAGCAGTCATGAGAACCCTGTCTCAATGACTATTCGCGAAGGACTACGATGAGTCGAACTCAAACCCTATCTAGGATCGATCGCGAATAAGGCTAAACCGTGTATTGCATTCGCCCCTGACAAGGGTCACAGAAGGCGCGACATCAGTCGGACAAGGAGAACATATGAATTAAAGTGCGGGGCACTCTCGGAGATTGGATGTAGACATGTGCGTCGCACGATGGCAATCCTACAAGGGGATCAGGCCTTGTATGGGTGTACAGTCCAAAGTTATTGCGCCCTCTGCGAGCGTCTATGGGCAATTTTGACTCGGTCTTTTGTAAGACTTTTCTTTGGCTGGACTGGTGTGATACTGTTTACCCGTATGCTGACATTTTCGTTGGGACGTTCTTTGTGTGTAGTTTACTTCACGGACATTGTGAATTCCGTCACGATTGACACATGTGTTAATGAACTTGCGATGAAGTCCATTTCATCCCGGAGAGTCTTCTCGACTTCTGCGCGAACTCACGTTCTCTATCCATTATAACCTCAGCAGCCATGGATACTGGGTGAGCACGTCTGTTCTAGAACGATGGCTACTTCGTCTGCTGCATTGGGGCAGTGTTAGATGAAGTTCTCCTAAAGGCTTCGAGAAGCCGGACTTAAGATCAATACTACCAAGTCCTTCTTCGAAAGAAGAGAACTTGAATATCTAGGCTACTGGATTACTTGAGAAGGAATCCACCGTAACCAAGAAAATAGACGCGATCCAGAATATCGCTCCTCCTACGAACAGGAAGAAACCTGGTAGATTCATTGGACTAGTGAACTACTATCGAGACATATGGATCAGAAGATCACATGTACATATAACGTCGAGGATCCCAAGAAAAGAAATCCCTGTCCATTTCATTGCTTGACAATGATTGATCCCGTAACCGAATGGTTCGAGATTGCCGAGATCTGCTCCAATGCAGCAGACGAAGTAGCCATCGTTCTAGAACAGACGTGGCTCACCCAGTATCCATGGCCTGCTGAGGTTATCATGGATAGAGAACGTGAGTTCTGCGCAGAAGTCGAGAAGACTCTCCGGGATGCAAATGGACTTCATCGCAAGTTCATTAACACATGTGTTCAATCGTGACGCGATTCACAACGTCCGTTTCGAAGTAAACTGGAAACACATCAAAGAACGTCGCCAACGACTCATCCAGAATAACAATGAGAAGGGAAACGCGACGCGTGTCCCTCATCAAAACAATGTCAACGATACTGTGAGGTTTCAACAGTATCAGCACCGCAAGTACGGTCAGCCAAAGTACAAAAGGTCCTTACAATAAAGACCGAGTCAATAACAATGGCACCATACGACTCCGACATGCTACCGCCAATGGCGGCACAGTCTACCAGACTTGGAACATAAGGTATTTACACCCATACAAGGCCTGATCCCCTTGTAGGATTGCCATCGTGCGACGCACATGTCTACATCCAATCTCCGGAGAGTGCCCCGCACTTTAATTCATATGTTCTCCTTGTCCGACTGATGTCGCGCCTTCTGTGACCCTTGTCAGGGGGCGAATGCAATACACGGCTCTTAGCCTTATTCGCGACTCGATCCTAGATAGGGTTTGAGTTCGACTCATGACGTAGTCCTTCGCGAATAGTCATTGAGACAGGGTTCTCATGACTGCTAGTCATACTAGGTTGTCGATGAAACATCGCTCTAGACATTTAGACGGCGTGGAAAGCTTCCACGCTACTAGACAGCTACTAGCTGAAGTTTCCACGTGTTCCGGAAATGGACCGTGGAGTACGTAGAGTTATTGCCATAACCTACGATATCACACTTCGAGGCCTCCCGCGGGAGACCAACTTCAATGAGCTTCACAACGATCTCTCTCATGGATTAGTTTTCGTAGCTTTCTAATCTCTCTCATAACTTTCATTCTCTCAAACTCAAAACACTCGAAAGATCTTTACACTAGCTTTTAGCGTAGTGCATCAGCATCCAAATCATCTCCAGATTCTTCGACATGTTGGAAGTAATCCCCGCCAAAAATTGTTTTCAAGGCAGTTTCAATTTCAGGTGCTGTGACAGCATCTCTTGTTGTGGTGGGTGCCACTCTGATACTGTCATCCGCATAGACTTTCTGGCTGCACTGTCCTGTTCCACAGAGAGCCCCGACAAGAATATCTGCACCAACCAAAAGGATGCACAGGCCTTCCATGGGATAGAGAGGTCAGTGACTTTGTTGCCTAGGCTTCCAATAGCATCAGCTGTGGCAACAGGTAGGTCTTCCTCAGTATTAGCAACAGGTCTTGCTTCTGCCAATGACTCGGATGGTGGTGGTTGGATATCTGCTTCTTCATCGTCATCAACATCAGCCTCAACATCAGAAGCAGTGTTGACACTACCAGTATTGCTTGGCTGATGTGTTCGCTCGGTGAATCCGTCTGTATTGACAGCATGTGCTCCTGGTATACTCTCGAGCAACACAACTCTTCCTGTACGATCAAGGGATGGCATATTCGTTGGTGATGCCTTAGCAGTAGAGACTGTGCTACCGTCTGGTGGATCCTTGTTTTGGCCCAGACTAGTAGGGATGTGACCCCCTTGTGCCATAATTTTCTTATTCATTTCATCCTCATCTAGCTCCTGTTGAATACTTGGAGGAATGTCAGTGCCTTCCTCTTTCTCAAAGGAAATTTGCAGAATCGAGTAAACCTGGGTCTTCTCGTTGATTCTCGACTCCAAGGATCGATGGGCGAGAGCAGCTCTTTTTACTTGAGGATTTATTTTCATCGATTCTCTGGCTGCTTTTATCGATACTCTTACTGACATTGGTGTTTTGTGAAAATTCCTCCTGAAGAGGTGGCAAAACTGAATGTGTCGTTGCGGGTCCTTGTGGCTGCTGTGTGACTGGCTGAAAAGTGGGATCGTCTACATCATCGGTGTTTTGTAGGTTCTGTACTGATGGATACATGTGTGGGACAAATAGTTCAGCATCGTGGAAATGCCGTGTAGTAACACTAGAAGCACAGCTCATGTCGTCTGATCTATTAGGGACGTTGACCACACTGGGTGGATGGACTACCGAATCATCGTCTATATCCGATGATTACTGCAACCGGTAGCAGGCTCATTGTTATCTTGGTACTTCATACTACCAGGTAGTAGTATTGCTAGTCCTATTCGTAAGGTAGCTCGATGTCTGTGTTGTCCCGATAGAATAACGTGTGCTTGTGTAGTTCGATATTAATGCCAAAGGTGTTGTGGTTCTCTTGGTCGATTGGTAGGAACAGGGAAGAATTTGCTGTAATTTACACACCGTTTCTTGCCAGGAAATCCTTTCTTCTTGTTGTAGTGGTCCCGGCTGCATGCTCCCATTGCAAGTTGGTGGACCCAGCGATCGGTTCCGTCCCTGACCGGAAGGGAGGAGGGACCCGCTCATGCCGAAAAAGCATCAATACACATCCCAATTTGAGCATCACCCTAACAAGACCATTTTCTTCGTCTATAGTGAGAGTGATCTCGTCCGCCTGATCCCTTCAGGGAAATCCCTGGCGGATTGGTGGATAACTTGTGGTAAACATCTGAATGGAGAGATCGGAATGGATTTTCCATGGTGGTGTAATGCAAAGCAGTGTTTACTGTGGTCCAATAGAGTACTCGGCCAGGCCTTTCTGATGGAATAATCCACCATTTTTTGCTTGTTCGCAACAGTGAATTTCCGAATTCCTAGGGAAAGTTGGGCTGTTTATTGGTGTTTATTGAGCACCTGCTTGTGGACTGGCTGTTGTTGTGGTACTGACTGTTCGAAAACTTTCCGATCAGGAGATTGATATATGACTTGTGCCTGGGCATGTTGATTCGATCGGAATTTCTTTGGTGCCTGTTGTTGTTGCTGCTTTGATTCCTGCTGTGGCTGTCAAGAGGCTGGCTCGTGCACTCGGGTTCTGTGGGCCCAGGTGTACCGGCAAACAGCATGGCTCGCTCCTCCGGAGATTTATCGATCACTTGACACACCAGTTGCACACCAATTGCACATACATGCAAGCTCACGTGCAAAACAATAGCATAAAGCACAGTAATTCATCACAACAACCATGGTGCTGGTCGTCCAGTGGTAGCTCCATTTTGCTCCAGTTGTTGCCGTAGCTTCGATTCCTCTATCCTCATTGTTGATGCGGTCTTCATTATTGGTTGAACTAGACTAGTCTATCCTCATTGTCGATGTCTTTTTGAACGTGGAGAGGAGCTAGTGCAAGTGCCTGGATAGTGGCTACTATGGACCGAAGCCTTGACTGATTCAATCGAATCCTCTTGAACGAACCGTTGGATCCCTCTCTACAAATGGCTAGACTGGCGGCATTGGCTGGCTGAATGAGTGACGAGTGCGAGTCCATCGGTCGCACCTCTATTTGTTCTACTCTATCAATCCTCATTCAAGCCGGTGCAGATTCGAAAGCCATCCCTCATTGAATTTCTATGGACCATGGGATGGCAGTCAGTTCTCGGCCCATGGCAGTCAAGAAGGAGAACATAGGTAGGTTGCCGGTTTTCTTCAGTATCAGAAGAGAAGAGAAAACCATGTCCAGTCTTATTTTCTATTCTCTTACTGCTGATTACCGAGGAAATGTCATTGCCGAGTCCTTTTCAGTCGATCAATCGATCCGAAGAACAAGCAAGCGGACCGAGGCTTCCACTACGGAGGAGACTGTTAGAGGTGTAAAATACTCGTTAGTTTAACAAACTATGGCCACGGAGTGGCTTTTGTGACGCAGGCAATTGGTGGGGAAGCCCCCACCTAGCTGAGTCGTCATCTACTTATTTGCCCAATCAACATGACCTCATCCACTGGCCCAACGTGGAGCCAGCACCAAGTAGACAGATGCCCTGGGTAGGGGGGTGAGCACATTGATAGGGAACCTGCAGCCGCAAAACCTGGGTTACAGGGGCTTACACAGGATTTTTGTCGGTATTGAAACCATTATCACCATAGGGACCGTGAGGACCAGTATATTGCCAGACAAAGAGTGCTCGCCAGTAAGTGTGTCTGGGTGATCAGGTTCCAAGCTGTGGCAAGGGCCTTGGCATGCAAGGCAAGATGCCAGCAGAGCCCGTAGGAGGTGTACTCCTCAGGCTGGACCAGAGCAGGGTGTAACCCATCCAATGCACAAAAATTGTTAGATAGAGGCCAACAAGCAGCAGAAGATGGGGTCAAATGACACACTGGCAGTGTGGTGTTCCCAAGAGGGAGGCACAGTGGTGCTGGGTGTTGTGGGCTGTTCGAGGGTTGTTGAGTCAATAGAAGGAGGATAAGGGGGCACTGGAAGTGGGCTGGTGCCAGGGGCAGGAGGGGAGATCCTGTTGGTGTTGGAGTGTTGTTGTAGGAGTTGGATGTAGCATGGTTGATGGTGTGTTGTAGGATAGAGGCGTGGCTCTGTTCAAGGGTGAGAACAAAGGCATCCTCCCTGATAGGGTAGGTGTGATTCGGAAGGGTGTGATCCTCAAGATGGCTGCATACTCTAGGAGCTGTTGGCTGATCATCTGGGGAGTGGTGTTGTGAAGTCTGCGGAGGATGGTGGATGTGGTTGGTTGGGTGAAGTGTGGAGTGGGAATGTCTGGAGGACTTTGGGTTTGAGTGAAGTAGTGGGTAGATGGGGAAGTCATGGTGGGTGGTAGGTGGGTTTGTGGGAGAGGGTGTATCCTGGAGTGTTGACTGTAGGTGTCGTTGCTTAACTCAAGCAATGGAGGTTGCTTGTGAGGTGGCGAGATGATTGATGTAGAAGGGTGTATTCAAGGGGCAATGCACTGAGGCACTGGTAATCAAGGTTTATATCAAGTTGTTGGGTTGTTGTTGCCACTGGATCAAAGGCTGTGGCCAAGTCTGGTGCAGGTATACCACTACCTGCAGGAAAGATGGTATCAGAGCCAAAGGCTGTTAGGGATTCTTTCAGGGAAACTGGAGAAGTCACGCTATAGCCAGTAGGGCAGTGGTGGGGGATCAAGGGGTGTTGTTGGTTGATGGGCTGTGTTACTGGGTGAACTGTGTTGTCTCAAAGCTGGTACTCAATCTGTTGTAGGGATGCAAAATGCAACAGAGAGTCAAGCCAAGATGTGGAAAGGGTACTCGATTCAGGTGGAACTGGAAAGTCACTGGAGAGTCACTCAACAATCAATGAGAGAGAGATAGAGTCAGTTATGTATTAATATCTATGCCACACCACGCTGCAGTTCTGTCTGGGGCTCAATCCTTTGGAGGTCCTGAGGCTCAGTAGGAGAGTCAGGTGCAGTAGCAGAGAGGTGGCTGTGTCAATGAAGTGTTGCACATCTAGCCAAACACGCTAGAGGGGCAACTTTTTAGTTGGTTCTTGTGGGGGTAGGATCCTTTGGAGAGGAGCTGGGTATCCCAGGGAGGGCTGTGAAACTCGCAAATTCAGCCAAGCCTGGAGATACAATAACTCAAGTCCTTACAGGAACTCTGTTGGTGTTTGTTGTTCCTCTTGGAGAGGAGTTAGATATCAATGAGGGGTGGTAACAGTAGCAGGTGTCGATCAGTCACTCAGTCTGTTAGGGATAGGACTGGTTGGAACAGTAGGATCAGTTCCAACAAGGACGTCGGGAAGAAACCACTAGTGGCCGGTGAGAAAGTAAGAATACAGGTGTAATTCTCTTCTGGGTGGTCACTGCAGGTATCTCTGAAGTCCTCTTGATGACAGTAGGCTTCGTGTACGGAGGAAGAGGTACGTATCGGAGGGGAGGTACGGTCGGGGAAGATCGATCGATTCAGGGGGGGTGAGTCTTGATTCAAGGATCGATTCGATAAGATCGATTCGATTCGCGAGTCGATTCAGAGGATTCGATTCGAAACCACGCAGTCACCGCCTAGGGGTAAGTTAACCGAGCCTGTTGGTGTTGGTGGAAGAGAGGAGCGATCGTTCGAAGAAGAGGATCGGCCGACAATGGGATTTCTTCGCCGTCAGAGCTTAGTTCAGAAAGCAACAAATACGTATGGGAATTTGTTCTCTTACTGTGCTGTGGAAGACCGGAGACTTCTTCTTGTGTTCAATTCTTCCAACTTGGCGTCGGCGGTCGAGAATAGAAAACCCGCCCGATCTCGTAGGATTTCAATTGGATGGCTTTCTAATCTGGACCGGAGAACGCCGCGTGATAGTCGCTTGATAGAGGAGTGCGCTTGATAGGGGATAGGAGGTATCGATCCTTTTTGGCTTGAATGAGAGATAAAGAGAGGAAAGAGGGGTGTATGTTTTCCGTGATGACGTGGAGTTGAATCCTATAGTAAAACAGTACTCTCAACAAGATAACAGAAAACAGCTTCCTGATCCTTTCGCTTCGTTTCAATGCTTCTAATGGTGCTAATAGGTAGTGTAATGGTATAGGTATGACCGATGGTTGTGTTTGTTGCTATTAGTGTTGTTGTTCTTGTATTGACAGATCCAGAGGGGAAGCGCTTCGGTTTTCGGCTTCCCTTGAAAAAGTACGGAGGAGACTGTTAAAACTCAAGCCATATCAGCAGCCTGAACTGATCTACCGATACCGGTATCATCGTCCAGTACACAACAACAACAACAACAACAACAACACAAACAACAACAACAACAACAACACAACAAACAACAACAACACAACAACAACAACAACAAAATGCACTACGCTAAAAGCTAGTGTAAGATCTTTCGAGTGTTTTGAGTTTGAGAGAATGAAAAGTTATGAGAGAGATTAGAAAGCTATGAAAACTAATCAACGAGAGAGAGGATCATCATCAAGGGATCGTAGATCTTGGTCTCCCGCGGGAGACTATAAAGTGTGATAGAGTAGGTTCGGTAGTAATCCTACGTATCTCCACGATCCTAAAAAGGAACGCGTGGAAGGTTGTCTAGCATGGATCTAGTAGCGTGGAAGTACTCCACGCTGGCTAAATTCTAGGCGATGTTTCACATCGACCTAGTATGACTAGAGCGGTCATTGAGAACCTGTCTCAAATGACTATTCCAGAGACTCGTCATGAGTGAACTCAAACCCATCTAGGATCGAGTCGCGAATAAGCTAGAGCCGTGTATTGCATTCGCCCCTGACAAGGGTCACAGAAGGCGCGACAGGAGATGGGCTTAGGTGAGTCTCCACGTCAGCACTGAGTTTCGAATTTAATGTCTTCTGAGTCGTAGCGGTACCCAAAAAGCGATAGTAGGTTGGCTGAGTTTATACACAAATTGATGATACCCTTGGTTCCATTTGTTTGGCGGGTCTATTCTTGGATCGCTAAATCCTCCTTCTGTGATCGTATAGAGAAGGCTGGAGACACTTCATATGCATTGAATAACGTAAGGCCGGTTCTGGATGCTATAGGCGGTTGATGTCCCCATATAGGCACCACAGCAGATGAGGCAGCGAATCGAGTTTTTGAGCCACGGGTAAGAGGATCAGCTTCCGGGTAGCATGTGGAGCCGTACAGGCCATTGTCATTGACTCGTGATAGTGTAAGGCTTTTACTTTTGCTGACCGTACTTGCGGTGCTATACTGTTGAATCACAGTATCGTTGACATTTATTTATGAGGGACACGCGCGTTTCCCTATCGTTGTTCTGTTGGAGTAGTCGTTGGCGACGTTCCTTGATGTACTTTCCAGGTGCCGAACCTGTAATCCGTCACATTGAACATAGCTGGCGGCGTTGCCGCAGGTGGTTGAATCGTGGCATTCATTGCAAGCGAACCGCCGTAGGACTCTCCCAGGATCCTTCACGGGTCGTCTTGGCTTGATGTTTGAACAGCGATCAAGTTGTGTATGGTCTGATGACACGCCGACATAGAGTTGGTTGAGGTTACGCGTGTGATAATTGCGACGAGTCCATATTCCCGGTCTCGACCTCTGGAACTCACGTCCTCTATTGCAATACACGGCTCTTAGCCTTATTGCGCGACTCGATCCTAGATAGGGTTTGAGTTCGACTCATGACTGAGTCTCTGTGAATAGTCATTGAGACAGGTTCTCATGACTGCTATCATACTAGGTCGATGGTGAAAAATCGCGCTAGATATTTAGCTGGCGTGGAATCTCTCCACGCTACTAGATAATTGCTAGACGAATCTTCCAGCGTTCCTTTTTGGATCTGTGGAGAGTAGGATTACTACACAACCTACTAGCTATCACACTTTACAGTCCTCCCGCGGGAGTTCAGATCTACGATCCCTTGGTTGTGATCTCTCTCCTTTCTCTCGTTGATTAGTTTTTCATAGCTTTCTAATCCTCTCATAACTTTCATTCTCTCAAACTCAAAACACTCGAAAGACTTTACACTAGCTTTTAGCGTAGTGCATTTTGTTAACAAACACAATAGCTTTCAGCTACCCTCACCTATTCCTTCACCATGAAGATGGCTCAAGGAAAGCATGCGTTCCGCAACTTCGAGAAACAGTGCGTGACAAACCCATTCTTCCTCTCGTCGACAATGACGAAGAAAACGAGATAACGATACTCGTGCAACACTTGCAAACTTCGCAAATGTTGCCAAGCGCAAATCAGAAGACTCTGACAATGAGGACAACTCCTCTATCAATTTCAATCACTTGGATGGAGAAATCTCTATCTGAGGATTAGGCCAGGATGATGACTCAACGGAACCATGTTCCGATTTCTCATACCAAAGTGATGAAGAATCTCACTAATAGTAAACAAGATTGTTGCAACTGATGAACACACGGCAAATTAGATGATTGCCTAGAAGCTGCTCAACTAGACTCTGATGATCTATTTAGCATCGTTAACCTCGTCCGTGGCCAACCCCTCGTAAACGTCGCAAAAAGAGACCTCAAACCCATCGTCTTATGTTAATTTAACAAGCGAGAAAAAGGGAAACCAAAACCCGTTACACTCCGTTGCTTACTGGATACAGGAGCATCCGGAACTTGAATGCTCATCCTCATGCTAAGAAATTACGCATGAAGGATCTTGGGGGCGTCCAAAG
>CAICTM010002642.1:0-12882 GCA_903772945.1 Seminavis robusta | reverse complement strand
CGTTCGCTCTTCAAACTCTTCAGTAAGTGAAATCGATCCCGTTGAGCGGTAGACGGAGGAGGCATCAGCAGCGAGTCCCCAGCATGCTCCGACGACGACGAAAAAGCGAGAGAGGATGCACGGAACGGAGTCGACGTTTCCGGACGGTCGCTGCAATCGTCTTTCTCCGTCAAGTCATCTTTGCCCGTCGTTCCTCTACTACCAATACTCGTAGCACTAGCCCTCATGCTTCGGAGACTATGACGGTGATGATGGCGATCCAAGTACTGCTTCAGTCTACTTGACTCTCAATACAATCAACCACTCAATCAGTTCAATCTACTCGCTTCCGCAAGCTCCGTCGGGCTTTGTGCACAGTGACAATCGTTGGCGTTTCAAGTGGCACCGTACCGGTACCAGTTCGATGCTTGCTGTGCTATGCTGGAATCAATGGCTCTATGCTGGAATCAATGGCTCTCTGGCTCTGTGCTAGTATCCTTCCGTAGATAATCTACCTACTCTGAACCCCCCTTTATCTTTTTTAAGAGACTTAAAATACTTCCAGTAGACTACCTACAGGACTCAGAATCGCAATGTCCGCGATTGCTGAAATCCCTTCTTTCACTTTGTTTTTTTGTAAGCACTTACTTTTTACCAGGTGGTACAGCGCAGCTAGTACACGTACGACCGAACTGCATCTTTTTCTGCATGCATAAAAGACAAAAGCTTTAGTCTAGACTCATAGATTTTTTTAAAAAGGGGTTTCTCTGCGTCTGCAAGAGACATTTCCCGACCACACCTTGAGACTGCATGGCAGAGAGTGTATGGTAGGATGCTGCCTTCTGACATCACGGAAGTTCCGTGGTGTCAGAAGGCATCACGGAACAATGGACATTCTCTGACAAAATAAATGACAAAATGAATGTCGCTTTGGTAAGCCTTAACCCTACCGATTTCGGGGTCCTAGGAATTCGGAACGGAAACGCTCGGGTTGGTCGCGTCGCCCACTTGAGTGCTTTTCCAACGACATCTTTATTGCCCATACCGGTACGACAAATTGTCCACTCTGCTATCTAGCTAGCTAGGCACATTGAGATCGATGCCACAAGAGTAACACCATGGGAAGCGGAATATCTCAATTGGTCAATGCATGGATCAATAGCTAACTCATCTTGAATTACCGGTAGGAGTTCGTCCTGCCAATCACCACTGACTGTCCTGACGCAACTTTTACATGCTTCGTGAGACGACCGTTTGCCCGGCGACCATTGGGAACCATAGGAAAGTGGGGAACTGCAGCCTGAGAGGAGCAACATTGAAAAATGGAAGTGGGAGCACCGGTAGTGGTTGTGCCAATGTGATGGCACGTTCATTTGGTCGCCACGCTCCCATTGCTGCAATAAGCAGTCGAAAGTATGTGGACGAAATGCAAAGTCAATGGCCGCGATGACTGGGTTCTGGGTGATGGGATCCAAGTGCATCAAGAGCCTTGGCCACATTGGAATGGCATACATACTCGTAGCTAGTCGCTCTTGCTGAGCTTTACCCCTCCAAAGATTCGATGACACGGCGGAGAAGTTCTCCATTATGCACCTGTCCGGCCGAGTGCCAGTTGATAACATGACATTGAACGAAAAAGCAAGACGCTTCCACCGTGAGAATGAGGCATTGGCTTTCCAGCTCTGCTCTTGGGGGTGTTTGCAATGACATTCTTGTTGGGAGATTTGAAGAGGCAATCAAGGACTATCTCAAGGAAGGCCGATGCAAACACCTTGGCCTGTACCAAGCACCGGTACAGATCAGATTCGATTCAACGATTGAAAAACACCACTGCGGTTGCTCTCGTGGACCAAATTGTACCAGCACTCCACCTTATTTGGTTGCCAGATTGATGACGACAATGAGAGCCAATAGATCATGGTAGCTACCAGAATTCTGGTACTGGTAGTCCAGACGTCCAGACTCTACCCGCTGTGTGTGATTCGATTCTGAAAGTACATGTAGCAAAGAAGAGCCAGTCACCGGTTTGGTTGCCATGTATCAATAAAGAGCCAGTTATTACCAGCTAGCTAGCCAGCAGCTTTACCAGCGGTACCGGTACCTGGTCGTCTACATGTAAGAGCGACAAGCTGGAACTATCCATCTAACGGTATCCCTGAGCCATCCTCATTGCTCACGAATGCCTCACAGCTCACAGCCTTACTGCCTCGCAGCTTGATGTTGACTTTGCGACTTTGGTTGAGTTCTTTGTTGAATGATCCTCTATAGCTTCCTCTATCCTGCTAATTCCCGCCGCACTTCCCACTTACCACTCAAGATCCATGCTAGATTGCATGGTTTATACAGATGTTTTAAAACCGTACCGATGTTGATTTATGCATTTCGGTCCCCCGGAAACAACGATCTATGAATAGAATCGTGAGTTTTATTACTAGGCCTCGACCCTCGACTGAATTGGGAGAAGCTTGCAGGCAGGCGAATGCGGTTGGAAACTGAGTCAATAATTAACCAAAAGTATCTTCAAATAAGTGCTTGTGCCACTAGGCTTACACTAGTTTTCGTTAAAACTTTGTTGTACTAGTATTAATAGATTGAAGTTATAACGAAGACATTAATTCCCGCATACCACTGGTACGCAATTTCACCACCTTCCGCGAACTGGTACAGTACCGAACGAGAGTACCGGTATCACCAGTAGACCAGCCAGAAATTCAGTTTCACACCGTACCGCTCCACCATCTAGACTACCTGACCATCGCGGGAACCTCTCCGGTCTCTCCCCTCTCCGGAGGACCAACCAACAGTGCACCAAGCCCTCGGAGCCTGCATCGTAACCCCGCTCGACTATTCCTAGAAGCTCTCTCAGCAGCGGTCGGGATATTTGCATAATCACCCCAGTGGCACGAAGAGTCAAAGCCAAGCCATTAGTATAGCTGACTACGCTAGCTTGTTTTGATTGAGTGGTTGAGAGAAGAATGAAGAAGTACTTGGATCGCCATCATCAGAGTCACAGTCTTCGCAGTATGAGTGCTAGTGCTACCAGTGTTACCAGTCGAAGCAGTAATCGAGGAGGAATGACGGGCAAAGACGACTTGACGGAGAGAGACGACGGAAGTGATCGTCCCGATGCGAGTGTGACGGATCGTACTACTGGTGGAGTGGACAATGAGAATCCGTTCCGTGCATCCTCTCTCGCTTTTTCGTCGTCGTCGTCGGACCATGCTGTGGATTCGCTGCTGATGCCTCCTCCGTCTCCCGCTCAACGGGATCGATTTCACTTACTGAAGAGTTTGAAGAGCGAACGTCATATCATTGAACCCGCGTTTCTGTCGCATTCCAAGCGGGCGAACGATTTCACACAATCCATGTCGCTCCAGAAACTCCAGTGGCATCGTTTGGGATTGTACGGACGAGACCATGAAATGGAGCAACTCACACAAGCATTGACACAAGTTACAGGTGACCAAAAGAGTCGCACTTTGGTGTTGCTGGATGGACCAAGTGGGGTCGGAAAAACGGCCTTGGCCGCCCAACTCCAAGAACCCGTCCAACGAGCTGGAGGAATCTATGTACTCGGCAAGTTTGATTTGCAGCAAATGGGAGAACCCTACAGTGGCATTCAAATTGCCATGACGCAACTCTGTCACTCCATACTGCAACTCAAACAATTCTCGTCCGAAAATCAAATGGTCCAAACGGTACAACGGCAAAAGTTTGCCACCATTCAAGCCAAACTCATGGAACAGCTCAGTCCGGAAACGATAGACTTACTATCCAACCTGGTACCGTCTCTTAAGTTGGTCATGGGACAACATCAGCAACCACAACAGTCATCGCAAGAGGATCGCTACAAATCACACCTTTCCACGGCATCCCTCGACATGAGCAACAGTCTCCATGGCAGCAATCATCACAGTCGATTCCTCAGCAACACGAACAGTCGTCATCGTCTCACAAAGATGAAGAACAAGAATTCCAGTCCATCACACGATAATAATACCCAGCAACGCAAACAGCAACCACAACAAAAGAGACGCTCCACCATACTGGGAGGCAAGGAATCCGTCGATCAACTCAATTTTGCCTTTCGAAGTTTCGTACAGGTTCTCTCCCATATCATGCCGTTGGTCATTGTACTCGATGACGTCCAATGGTCTGACAAGCTATCACTCGATCTCGTCAAGAGTTGGATTACCGACGTGGAAAACCAATCCCTCATGATTGTTGGATGCTACAGATCCAACGAAGAACATCAATCCGTCGATGAAATGCTCTACGATGTCCAACTCGTCCAGCAAGAACGCTCCATTGAACTGCTCCAACTCCATTTAGGGGATTTGTCCCCGGAATGTGTCACGGCACTAATGGCCGATGCCCTTACCATGGAACCCCACCGGATACAATCCCTCGCAAACGTCGTCTATCAAAAGACTCGTGGCAATGTCTTTTATCTCATTCAATTCATGGAATCCCTCGCCACATCCCGGCTCTTGTCGTACAACTTTGGATTGGGATATTGGACATGGGACGAACAACAAGTCAAGTTGCGATCCGAAATGACTACCAATGTCGTACAGCTCTTGCAACAAAAAATATCCACGGGAGTCGCCACGAAAATGCTCCCCAAAGCGGCCTGTTTGGGGGCACGATTCTCCTTTGATGCCATTTATTGCATCGTTACCATGATGGATAACAATGAAAACGTAATCGATCCACAACAACGAGGACCTGCCTACGTGCGACAAATGCTACAGGAATGCATCGACGAGGGATTCTTGGATGCCTGTCCGGGAGATGTCTTTGCCTTTGCGCATGATAAGGTGAGTTATATATTATGACCATGTTGATAAGCAATAAGGATATGCAAGTGGCTACGAACAAGGGTTCGTTGCCCTCTCTTTTGCGGGTGGTGTCTGACCACTCTTTGATGTATGTATGGAATGTTGTTGCTTGTTGCAGGTACAAGAAGCCGCACTGGCACTTATTGACGAAAAGGATTTACCGGAAACACAATTCCAGATTGGGGATTTGCTAATGACACAGCTCGGGGACGAAGAGGCACTGGGGAGTTTGATATTTCCCGTTGCCAACTTGATGAGTACCAAGGCGCGGCAGTTGGACACGCATCATCCCAAACGAAAAGAAATTGCCAGAGTACATGTCCGGGCGGGGACCATGGCCGTGCACTACTCGGCATTCGAAGCGGCGACCAAATACTTTCGAACCGCACAGGAACTCTTACCCAAGGAGGAACACTGGACGACGGATTTTGATTTGAGTTTGACCTTGTGCACGTCGGCAGCCGAAGCCGAATACTGCATTGGCAACTATACTGACATGAAGGACTACTGCCAACAGGTGCTCAACGAACCAACGGCACCCGTAAGTGTTCGTACTCGAATCTACAGTATCCTCATGGATGCCGCATTGGCCAATAACAATCATCAAGAAGCATTCGAGTATGGTTTTGCCGGACTCAAGAATACAGGAGTCAAGGTGCCCAAGAAGACTCCTGCTATTCTGTTCTGTATGGGAACTGGAATCATGAAGGCACGTCGAAATCCATGCCGAACGATTCAAGCCATGCAGAAACTACCCGAGTCGGAAGATCCATTGCAACTGGCCACCTTCAAGACGATTGAAAAGATTGGAACTGTTGGGTATCTCACGGGCCGTCCCGAATTATTTGTGGCTTGTGCCTTTACCATCTTTCACCAAAGCTTGCAACGAGGGATTAACGGATACTCAGCAACTGCTGTGGCACAGATTGGCTTCGTACTGACATGTATTGTGGGGGATGTTGTGAATGGAACAAAATATGCCAATGAGGCTCTCGAAATGCTGGGCAGGGTGGAGAGTCGGGCTGTGGAAGCCAAGGTGGGTCTGCTATTAACCGAGAGAGGATTGTGCGGACAGTGCTCCCATGGACGATCGACTCACCGTGCAGCTCTGTTGTGTAGACAAAATTCTTCGTTGGGATGATGGTGATGCACTGGACAAAGCCCTATGCCAGCTCTATCACCATTCTGATGGATGGGTATCGATGTGGCATGAAGGGTGGTGACCCTGAGTACGCGTTCTACTGTGCCTTTTACGTCATGTTTCTTAGTTTCCTTACAGGGAGACCTCTTGTGGGGATTGAAAAGGAATCATCCATCTACATCAAGCAAATGGAGGACTATCTCCAAATGGTGACAGTGTGGTACTTGCTGCCCGTGCTCCAGGGGGTGATGAATTTGCGAGACCCCTCCTCCATCTCGACCACGGAACTGACAGGCCAAGCTATGAAGGAAGCAGATCTACTTTCTTCTTGTGAAACTGCCAAGCCCACCGTGTACAGTGCCATCACCATTCGAATCCTCTTGGCAGCCTACTTTGGTGAGTATCAAGTTGGAGTCGACCTAGCTGAAGAGTATGGTGCGCCATTGATTGAGCAACAAGTAGGACTGCCCCACAGTGAGGTCCTGCAGTATTCGATTGGTCTTTGCTACTTTGCCATGGCACGATCCACCAAGAACAAAAAGTATGCAAGACATGCTAGAGAGTGTCGTAAAAAGCTCAAAAAATGGCTCAAGAATGGCAACCCCAACTGCTCTGGGTATCTTGGCCTACTGAACGCCGAGGAAGCTGCACTGTCAGGGAAGAACAAGAGCAGTGTTGTGGTGGATCTCTATCAGAATGCAATTGTCTTGAATGGGAGATTTGGGAATGTGCAAGATCAAGCTCTAGCATCTGAACGGTTGGGTGAGTTCTACCTTGAGGGAGGCAACCACTCAGAGGCGAAGGAAATGTTCCAGGCAGCACAAGAACTGTATTTGGAATGGGGAGCCAATGCCAAAGTGGAGAAGTTGACGAGTCGGATCTCGCACTTGCCTTCAATTAAGTTTCTATAATCACACTATGACTACTAGCCAGCTAGTAATAACTCTTCTTCTTGTTCCTCTCAATCACCCATCAAACTTGAGCAAAATGTTGAAACTGAAATCTAGAATCGAATGGCTGCAAGGGAGATGTCATAGCCAACAGCGAGACTCATTCACCGAGCAAACTCGTCATGTTTGACTAGTTTGACTACTGCTGCCGCTACAGTGTAGCGGAAGCTATTAATTAATAATTAATAGGTTCTTTTAAAAACGTGTACATGTACCTGGTAGCTCCTGGTACAGGAAGCTCAGCTACGGTAGCGGGTTTAGGACATCACAACGCGACAATATATTTCGTTGCCAACGCCTCAATAGCCCAATTGACTCTTCTTTTACGTGTCAAATCTGGGTTCTGCCTCTTTTCTCCAACCAAAACGAAAGAGTGGTAAACAATCGCAACCAATCTCTGCTTGTCAAGCAACCATGCACCAAACTACGAAAAAGTTCCCAAGCTTTCAGGAAAGTGGGTGTTGCTCCGCTATCTCTAGGTCGACTTTCTCGTTTCATGCCAAAAAGATCAACGATATCTCTTTTGACTTCTACCATGTTGGTTATCCCTGAAAGCTGCGGGTCATTTCCAGAGGGCTGCGTTCGTTGCTGAATGCCAGTGGGCTTCACTGCCTCAGCGTCGGTAGCGGGGACAAAGCTCACCAGAAGCTGAAGGAGGAAGGAGAGCCTTGGGCTTCTTGCCCAGCTCAGTGGAACCAAAGTCGAAGAAGTGGACAGCAAACTCTGCAGCTCCCCGAAGTAGCTACCATGGCTTTGTTCGGCCCGACGATACCAATGGGGAAAGACGCCTCAAAGACCAAATGCTTTTATGTTTACAACCATGGCATCATGTTTGTTCCTCCGTCTCAGGCTGCCAATTCCGAGCAGAATCTGGCCATTGCTGCAACTGTTACCATCTTCAACACTGCTCTCATGTATCACCAGCACGGAGGGGAACACTTTGCTGACAAAGCCTTGAAGCTGTATCAGCTGGTCCGTGCAACTGTTGGAGTGGCGTACGGCACGGCAAGGTATCCAATACTGGGAGCTGCAGAGATCTGCTCGATATCCTGAATGCTTTGGCACTCAACAACAGGATTCACATCCTTTCTCAAGGAGACATTGGCGGTACCATGCAGGCATTGGGCATTGGAAGACTTGCGCAAGGTAACACCTTTGCTTGTGCAACAGCAGCAGCAAAAAATGCCTGCGGGGGAAGAAGGATCTGCCGCCGTGGTTCAGACAACGCCCTACTATACGTATAGCTCCTTGGGGCTCACATCTTGGAACAAATAAATTTTGAAGATCCTTGTCCCTGGAACCCCTGGCATTGCTGAAGCAGTGTGATCAGGCTAGAAGCGCTAGTAAATTGCCAGTTTCGTAGTACAACACATTGTTCTCTGAACTAGCGGCCAACTATAGTACAGTTGTAGCTAACATTGAATAGGCGTTGGCTATTGGTGCGCTGGTCTTGTGTACCCACTTGGAACCTCATTGCACAAGAAGAATACACAACTAGCGGTAGGTAGTAGGTAGTAGCTAGTAGCAATCGTCGCTCCACCCTCCCCGAGATCGATGTGTTGGCTGGGTACATTACTTCAAGCTCAACGTTGAATTGATCGGAAAAAAGAAAAGAGAGCGGGGGCATGTGGGCATAACGATACTAAAAGAATGCATCTGCCTCGTTGAAGAACAAAAAGTTCGTTCCGGGCTGTTGGACGTTGGCTGCTAATGAGACCGTGACATGAAGAAAGTTTCAATAATAAAACAAGCCGCACAAGAATGAGGCCATTACGACCTATTCACTCCGACCTGACCGACCTGACGGTATGGTATGCTCGTAGTGGCGAGGCGAAGCTCTGCACAACAGACAGAACCAATGATCTGTCAAGCAAGTGCCCATCACGGCAATTGACCAATCGATCCGGTGGCTCTGTCGGTTCCTCGCTCTCGCCCCACCATTCAATCCGGTGGCTCTATCAAGTGCTCGCCCCACCGGCCCCTGACTCTGGCTAACTAGACGGCTACAGTAAGATGATGAAATGAAAACCCCCGACCAAACTTTGAGAAAAAAATGTATGTGTGGATGTTGGATTGAGATGCCCTTGAATTGGGTGTTGGGTGTTCTGGAAATGGTTTGGATTTTGGGATTGTCTGCGGAAGATTATCAGATTGCTTCTGCTGGTGCTGCTGATAGCTACGGTAGATGCTGGTCATAGCAGGCTCTAACTCTTGGCTGAGTTCAGCAAATAAATCTGATGCGCCCTTGAGAAGTAAGGTACCAGGTACCGGTATTGGTGGAGGTTGCAATAGATTACATGCCAACATGCCAACACCAGCAACTCGGTGTTTCGATGGTGTGGCTCTGGGAACTGGGAACCAATCCCGGGCGGCAGAACCTCTGGTGGCAGAACCTCACACATGTATGTGGCAGAACCTCCAGAAGATCGTAGGAACCCTTCCGAGAATGTTCCTATGTCGTAGTACAGGTGAGGTAGGAACAAGCCTTCAGTGGTCATCAAAAGAACCCGGATTTATTTCTGCTAACTCTGAGTATTGTACCGACACTTGTATGTACAGTTTTACGTACAGAGTAGCTCTGCCAGTTCTACAAGGTACCAATGACAACAGAAAAAACAATTCTGCAACCGGTTCAGAGCTTTCTGCAGCATCTGCCAGTTCATCTGCGGTTGAAGAGCTCACTTCATAGTTTACACATACAGCCAAGGCTATCCATTGTGTGAGTAAAGATTTAGTACTGTCCTAGCGACATGTTCGATAAGTGCAGTGCTCTCAAGGTCATGAAAACGGTTGAATGAATGTCTGTAAATCAAGCTCATGGCAAGGCTCAGACTTGGAAAATTGTCCTGACAAAGGAGAAAAAGAAACTCGAGTTTTAAAACACTGCCTGGACTGGTCAAAAGGTGAACAACGTCATCTCCTGTTACGTCATTCAGACAGTTGCTGATCAATGTTGATACCAGTGAAAGAGCTTCTGGAAAGTTTCTACTGAGATTCCTGGCGTCTTCAAGATTTAACTTGTAGTCATGTAGAGGTGCTGTGGTCACTCAAGGAGTAAGAAGTTCTGGTCAGCAGGTCAGTGGAAATTGTACTACTAACTACTAGTAGTAGGAGACTAAGATTTAAGATTTAGCATTCATGAGATAAAATAGCTAGGATATAAAGATTCACTCGGAAAGTATGTATGTGGTCATATGACCACAGAAAGAGAAGCCTCCTGGAATGTTCTGTAGCTCGTGCTTGCGAATTCAAAATGTTCTAGCGGGCAATGTCACTCGGTTGTCACTCAAAGGCCATACCGACTGTAGCCTGACTTCACCAGGTGGACTTGAACGAAGGCAATAGACTGCTGACTGCTGGTACGTCCAGTACGGTAGTAGGTAGTAGGCCTTCGGGCAAATAAATTCCGACCGAGACAGTGGTCTGTAGTTTCCCTTTTGCTGCATGCACTCGAAACCCACTCGAACTATCAGATCAGATAGATCTCACAATTTTGAAGTCTGCATGAACATTCTGAGTGCTCTACTAGGCTAGTATCCACCCTCCCGCGGCAATCCCTTTTTCTCAAAACATTGATCACCATGACATCTCTTCATCAGCAGAAAGACACCACCGCCATCTTCTACGAGGCAGCCAGATGCAACACTTACGGCGTTCACTTCCTAAGCTGCAACAACCGAGAACGAGCGCATCACAACTTCAAACTGGCGTTCCGCATGCTTTCCCAGCTCATGCACGACTTTGAGAGGCAAGGACCTGGTAGCCGCGAGTCCTACTCAGAGCTTGCACGCCCACTCGCCCTCACCGCCAAGGCAGTGCCATGTTCCGAACAGGACAGCAAGACAAGGTGCTTCTTCCGGTACAACCATGGCCTCATCTTTGCTCCGCCCTCCACCCGTCCTACTCACCAGCATGTGGCCTTGGCAGTCTCCGCAGCCATCTTCAATACCGCTCTGACGTACCATCAGCTACCCGGCTCTCACCACTTGGAGAATGCCTTTTCTCTCTACCACAACATCTTGGAGATTATTCAAGAAGTTGGAGGTACCATGCGTCAGGGACCTGCGCAAGACCACGAGACCATGCAGATCCTGAGGGCCTTGGTGCTCAACAACATTACCCATATCTTGGTTACACGCCATCAAGTGGACAAGGCTCGGCGGGGATTGGAGCATCTGGGCCTGCTCTCCCCCTTCCTCCGAAAGCTCCAACAGGAACAGGAGCTGAACTCTGCAAGGACGCCCTACATGATGATGCTAGGTGACCAAATCATGGCAGAGTTGCGCCTGAACCTGGTCGTCTCGGGGATTCCCACCACAGCCGTGGCAGCATAGAAAGAGACTTGCATTCACCATTACATCTAGATACCTTACAATGTTAATTCATAGCAACCTCCATATTTCATCTGATAAAGATTGCTTGTCTACCGGTAGCTAGTGGCTGGCTAGAAGTTCCCGTATCTACCAACGCAACTACAGGTACCGGTAGGGCTAGTAGCTGGCTAGGAACTTCGAGCATGCAGCTTCGAACCAGTCCAGCGTACAGCGTACAGCCGTATTTCGAAAACAAGGAGAGGCATCTACCTGGCCTTCCTTGCTTTGAAAAAGCATCATGTCTGGTTGTTGACTACTCGCTATTAAAAAGTAACTAATTATTGGCAATCGTCCAAGACATCTACGGCATCGGCAGGTGCGGAGCCACGAAGCACAAAGCAATACGCTGCACACGCAGCTTTTCAGAGCAACCCAGAGCAAGATGAAAAAGCGTGCAGTGATAAAAGCACCATATATCACTGGTTGAGCAGAGCCAACATCTATTAGCTTGGGGGCTTGATCGGCCGCAGCCACTTCGCCGAAACATACTTGCTCATCAATGGTCAAGGATCAAGGATCAACAAGGATGGAGCAGAACGAGCTGTAGAATATAGCACAGGTCAGCAGTGGTATCTAGCTACCTACCTGTCAGTAGAAGTTTACCAGTCAGTTTCCCGTTCTGGCTTGCTTAGCTAGCTCTTACGCACATGTACTGGATACATGTAGCAGCTTGTGTAGTAGTACTAGTACTAGCTAGAGTTTAAAACAGTGCTTGGTCAGTAGTCAAGTTCGTGATGGTTCAAGCTAGCTCCTCTTTTTCCATTGCCCTTTGCCCTTCATGTTTCAGCTTCCCATTAATTTTCCCATTGCCCTTGGGTGGCCAGTAGTTAATAATAATATTGAGATTTGACGCCAAATTATTAGACTTATGTGCACATGCTTACCTTAAGACCTCAGACTATGGCATATCGTAATAAAATACTGAGTAAGCTTGAATGGGAAATAAATGAGAATCGAATCAATGCAGTTTTACACCGTTGCTCCATGCATGATCCATAAAGCTTCCATAACACATTTTTTACAGAAAGACAGAAAGCGACGTACTTTAGATCAGACGTGCCGTACTCCTCTAGAGTACTTGATGAATCTTTGGTGACTAGATCTACTCGGATCGGAGTGGTAAATGTGTAATGTCATGTTCCGAGTGTCCGCATGCATCAAATAAGGAGTTCTTTCCTTCTCTTTGGCGTCAATCGCGATGCTCCTGCATGCATGCTTCTCTTGTGCGATGGTTCCAGGTACGAACCGGTAAAAAGTAGCCGGTGCCTGGTGCAGTCGGTCCGTCCCAGATACACGTACGTATTTACACTTTCCCGGATCGCGTTCAAAGCAAAGCCTTCTGATGCAGTATTTTAATAAGCCACATTGCGTTTCCCTTCGTCGTTCGCTGTATCGCAGGCTTCGCAGCAGCTATTGCCGCAGAACTTGAACCCAAATCTATGGCTCTCCTGCAACAAACGCTCTTTCAGTTTTTCTCAGTAGCACGCAACACGCAGCACATTGCAGAGCTACATTATTGCGGTCACATAGCTAGTCCCCATGTTACAGGTCATACCAGGTCATCAGTAGCTACCGGTAGAAGTTCCTAATACATGCAT
>CAICTM010002641.1:0-12887 GCA_903772945.1 Seminavis robusta | reverse complement strand
TACACCTACCTCTATCGGCCGATCGATCGAACTGCTGACTGATTCCGATAGAAGCACCTTTCGATTTCCCGATTGCCAAGCAAGAACTCAGTATCTACACTACTCACCACCCGCCATTTCATCTTGTGGTCAATTCTAGCCGCGGCCGCACCTCCCGAACACCCGAACTAATTCCCGCCTCCCCACGACTCGGACGGTTGGCTGGCTTCGCGTGGGAGTGGACTAGGACGTTGTTCTTGTTGTCGAGAATGGACTGAGCAGAAAGTAATTTGCAATGGCTGAGCAAAGGATTATCAGCTCGATTTCTTCTGAGCAAACAGAATGAGTTCCTTGTCTTCCGATTCGGTCGTTTGTCTTGGAATACCTGCTAGGATGCTCGTTGCGACTGACAGATGCAGTTCCTATTCTATTCCTATGGACAGGAGTTAGATCGGGGACTATTTCTTGGAGTGGCAAACAGCGTCTCGATGGGCGAAACAAGACAACTCGATATCTTCGAATTTTCCTGTTGTTGTTTGTGATTTGGTTGTTGGGTGATTGGCGTTTTGGATAATGACTCCTCTGTAGAAACAGTACCAGGGTATACGTGGAATGACTGGATCTTCCGGGGCCGCAATCACGTGCTGGGATGGGTGGCTGAGGACGTTCCGTTCGATATCTATCGATCCAGAGCTCCGATTTGAGTGCTTCCAAGGGGAAACTTGCTTGTAATAGTGTAATAGATAGCTTTATAATGATGATGTTGCTTATAGTGTCTTTGTTGTTGTTGTTTATCTTTATTATCATCTTGGTTGACAGAATCAGTGGCGGGAGTCCTGTGAGTTGGCTCCCGCTTGAAAAAGTCGAGTTCCCTCTCTCGTTCCCCGAGATCGAACATCGTCAGAAGGACGACAACGATATCAAGAAACTCCTCAGGGACAAGCCAAACGACTATAAGAAGCAATCTTTCCCCAGAGGGGATAAGTCTTACGACTTAGTAGTCAAGGACAACAAGATCGTTGTACCTAAGACTATGCAGAAGAAGCTAGTCGAATGGTACCATGGTGTACTGATGCATCCTGGCGAGACTCGCACAGAACTGACCATCAGCCAACACTACACCTGGAAAGGACTGCGCAAGACTGTGCAAGCCGTATGTCAGCGTTGCCAGAGCTGCCAGATGAACAAACCCAAGACGCGTAAGCTGGGATTGATGCCTCCAAAGACTTGCGAGGAGATCCCTTGGGAAAGACTATGTATTGACCTGATAGGTCTACAACGTCGGGGATCCTAAGAAAAAGAATTCCTGCACACTTATTGCTGACAATGATTGATCGTAACCGGATGGTTCGAGTTGCAGAGATCTGCTCCAGGCAGCAAACAAGTAGCTATCGTCCTAGAACAAACGTGGCTTACTCGGTATCATGGCCTGCTGAGGTTATCATGATAGAGGACGGAGTTCCGCGCGAGGCAAAAGACTTCCGGGATGAACATGGACTTCGTCGCAAGTTCATCACTACGCATAACCCTCAAGCCAACTCTATGGTCGAGCGTGCTCATCAGACCATACGCAACTTGATCGCTGTTCAAAACATCAAGTGCCAAGACGACCTCGTGAATGGATCCTGGGATGGAGTCCTCACGGCGATTCGCTTTGCAATGAATGCCAGCCACGATTCATACCACCTTGCGTGCAACGCCTGCGCAGCTCGTGTTCAATCGTGATGCGATTCACAACGTCCGTTTCGAAGCCAACTGGAAGTACATCAAGGAACGTCGCCAACGACTAATCCAACAGAACAACGATAGGGAAAACGCGACGCGTGTCCCTCATCAATACAATGTCAACGATACCATGATGATTCAACAGTATCAGCACCGCAAGTACGGTCAGCCAAAGTACAAAGGTCCTTACACTATAGACTGAGTCAATGACAATGGCACTGTACGGCTCCGACATGCTACCGCCAATGGCGGCACAGTCTACCAGACTTGGAACATAAGGTATATACACCCATACAAGGCCTGATCCCCTTGTAGGATTGCCATCGTGCGACGCACATGTCTACATCCAATCTCATGAGAGTGCCCCGCACTTTAAATCATATGTTCTCCTTGTCCGACTGCTGTCGAGCCTTCTGTGACCCTTGTCAGGGGGCGAATGCAATACACGGCTCTTAGCCTTATTCGCGACTCGATCCTAGATAGGGTTTGAGTTTGACTCATGACTGAGTCTCTCGTGAATAGTCATTTGAGACAGGGTTCTCAATGACCGCTCTGGTCATACTAGGTTGATGATGAAACATCGCTCCAGATATTTAGCCAGCGTGGAGTACTTCTACGCTACTAGATCCAGGCTAGACAAACCTTCCACGCGTTCCGTTTTAGGATCGTGGAGAGACGTAGGATTACTACCGCAACCTACTCTATCACACTTTATAGTCTCCCGCGGGAGGCCAGATCTACGATCCCTTGATGATGATCTCTCTCGTTGATTAGTTTTCATAGCTTTCTAATCTCTCTCATAGCTTTCATTCTCTCAAACTCAAAACACTCGAAAGATCTTTACACTAGCTTTTAGCGTAGTGAAAAGGTTTCTTTGCTGATGATCTTCTTCATCTGGCTAAATGGAAGTAAGAAAGTTCTAGTTTTAAAAACAAAGTATCTGAGTGTGAGACATCGAGGCTGTCTTCTGAAGCTGCATGTGAAGTGTGAAGAATTGAATGGGAAAAATGTGCTGGAGTTGTCCTTGCAAGACAGAATGGAAAGATTAAGAAAAAGAAGACAGAGCAGTATGCTTGGGGTGGAAGTCCCTGTTCACAAATCTCCGCCCTTCAGAACCACCCTCCTCCGCCATCTTGTTCCTAGAGTCAATCAGGTCACCAAGATCATCCAAGTCAGCACGAAGCTGTGCATATGCTTTGCTCTTAGGATCCTTCAGTACCTGAGACCAGTCCTGAGACAATTTGGGATACTCGTTGGGAATGGTTATGGCAGTAATGCCAGCAACACCAGCAATACATTCATCGCTTCCAACAACTTCTCCCTTCTCATCCTTCTTTAGGCGGAAGTTTAACATCATTGGATCCACTGCATATGCAACAGAATTTCCAATGGATGTGTGTGCACCTGTCACTCGGAAAAGTACTTCACCCCACACCAACTTCAAGTTTGTCATGGTGAAGTCACTGGGTAGGTTTGGCATCTTCTGTTTCAAGAAGCTATAGAGCTCCTTCATGGCTAAATCAGCCTGAAGTCTCTCCTCTGTTCCATAGACTTCATCAAAGAGATTGGAGACATAGTCCGCCATGACTCTATACAATGCAATCCCATCGGTTGCCCCAACATGGAATGGACAGTCAGCCACACCTTGTTTCTCCAGCTCTTCAGGGTAAGACACGAATGTATAGTTGTCAAGGAGATCCATGTAGGCCTTCTCTAGGCCATCCTCATAGGTGAATGGTAGGATTCGTCCAAGAATACCAACTTCAGACAGAAGGGAGTGCACAGCCTTGATACTGGTGTAGTGCGTTCGGAACATATGAGCAGAAAATGCCATTCGAATGGGATGTGATGGTGGCAGAAACATTCTAAGGGCCAAGCCTGGTGTTGCTGACCAGGTGTAATGATAGGATGTGACATGTTCGAGTGATGCAAGTGTAAAAACTGCAGACCGTGACTTGAGCTTGGCCCACTCCCAATACTGGTGTCCTGGATGATACATTGTCCCATCAGAGTCTTCAATCATAGTGATGCTCCCATTGGCATCAAAGAAGGTCTTGCAACCAATGCTGTCATAGGAGTCCTTGTACTTGAGTTTGTTGAAGTAGCTCAAATCAGAAACATATCCATTTGTGGAAGGGTCTTTCTGTATGTAGAACATTCCCATGCTGCTGAAGTGTACACGATGCATGCTGGCATCACTCATACCCCTGTTCCACTTTCCCTCGTATGGCGTCGTCACTCCATCACCCAGCAAAAGGCGAAGTCTATTCATGGACCTTGGGCGATTATAGATAGGATTGTTTCTCGTTGTGGCAGGAAGCCTGTTGAGGATAGGTACAACATACTTTGCCTTCCAGGACAATGGGATGAACTCATCCTCCTTCGGTATCTCGACTCGTCCACCAAGCAGTGATACAGTAGGCAAGTTCTTGTCTGCTGGTTCACGAGGCTTGGTCAAGATGTTTGCACCACCAAGATTCAGGGCTTTAACTTGAGCATTGAGGAACATGAGGAAGGTGGTGAAGTAGGAATCCATTTGTGGGGGTACATGCTTTGTGCCTAGGTGGATAGGGTCCCAGTCAGAGGAGAAAGTTCTTATGTTGAGACGAAGTCCACTGTCGTTGCCATGTGGATCTCTTAGAACAGTCTTAATTTCACCAAACAGGTCAGGAAAGCTATCGTTGTCGTTGCCTTCACCAAGAAGGAACTTGGCTGTGAATAGAGTTCTGTCCTGAGAAAACACCATTGGCAGCTTGACTTCACATAGGACAGGCTCCTGCAACCCGGTGGCATTGGCTAGTAAGGGTATGTTCACCCAGGCATCATCACCACCAGCAAATGGGATACTCTTGCCCCAGTACTTTCCACCATGCTTGAAAGTGACATACAGATTGGATCTCTGTGGAAGAAGATCTGGTAGCCTGTCCTCGAAAGGAGGGTATTTGCTCATTGGATCAAAGATATTAACACACACTATCTCTTTCATCGGGACAAGGTTGGAGTCGTCATTGCGGGTAAAGGTGAATTGGCTCACTGTGATTCCCGATGACATCGTCGTATTCTGTTGAAACCGAAGCGATGGCAATGACGCCGATACCGAGGCGTCGAAAGATGCCGCCTCAGTATTCGGGCCCAACGTACCGGTATTCACTGAGACGATTCTCTTAACAGCATTATCAACTGCGCTGAGTTGACTCGAGTTAAATCGTGATGGTGTTACCCTGCCTTCCTTGTAGGCAAGGGAAGGCAAAGCCGTCAAAAGTGCGAAAAGAGCAACAGTTTTCATTGTCATGGTTTGCATAAGGTTGAATGAGTGGAACGCGAGGAGCAAAATTGTGTTCGATTGCTAAACTATGGGAAAATGGAAGTTTGAACTGATCATCACCCATCAGAGCCCGGAGCTAGTATCGTATCGTATGTACAGTGCTTGCACTCATGAGAAACGTTGATGCAAAGTTTCGGCAGATGAAAGGCCCATATGCCCACCCACCCGCGCACTACCGGTACGTACATGTAGGTACCGCAGTGCGATAATCGAGAGTACAGCCGTAAACCCTTCATGAGCACGCCCCAATGATACAAGTGAGCTCCAGAAGAGCGATACGTAGATACATGTACGGTACTAGTACCACCAATGCTGGAACCTTCATCCTTCACGCATCACGCAAGGTTCAAATCCCGCTCGTAAGTCCTTCTATGCATACCGGTAGTGTCGGTACAGCTTCGTTGTTTCTCAGGGTGGCAGATGAGGAAATAGAGGCGTAACCCTCTGGAAAAATCGTTATTTATCTCCTCGAGTGCTATTTTAAAATCGAGCACATTGGCAACTGCAGTGTCTAAGCCCAGGGTAACAACTTCTTAATTGATGCATGTTTAGCAACCGTGAATGCATTTTTTAGTTTTTACAGGTGTTTTTACTGAGTATTACAGTGCGTATCGTACACGTGTTCTTTGGAACTCAAGCTAGAAGGCAACTCTCGGTTTCCGAAATCCGAAATCGAGCCAGCCGCTCACGGTTGAGGATCACCAATCCGTTGGGCGGGATGGCCTCCACTAAGAAGGCAAAGAAACGAAAAAACCACGCTCTCGTGCATGTCATTGACAGGAATTAGATATCGCCACACCGAACATAAGCTAGCTGCTCCAGCTGGACCTAGCTTAGCTACAGTACCAAGTTCAGGGCAATCGTGTTCTCTCACCAGGTGCCTAAAAAATATGGTAGCCTGCTTCTTTTTGGATGGAGTAGCCAAAGTTGTCGGCATGTTCCATCGAGCTAGTCTACTTCTTTACTGAAAATTTAATGAGCAATCCTAGCCAGATGCCAGCACAAGCGTTGGCAATGAGGGGTGGCATGCTCTTGATGGCTGCCGGAGCAAATGTTATCATGCCAACGACAAAGCCTCAGTTCGAATGAGTGGGTTATCATACATCCAATCCTGGCTGGCCAGGGAGGGATACTATCAAGGCGCGTAGCTAGACTAGAGTAACTGATTATTCGGTAGTACAGTTTGAGTTAGAAGCTGATCAGGATTTGACCCAACGCATTCTGTATTACTCGTGTACTCTTGGCATTTTGAATATTTCTTAGGTTCTTCAGAAACGGGAGGACACCATTATCGCAGTTGTACGTTTGTGATTTGACCTGGTCCTTCTGTCTCTGTCTGGCACTGGCTGCAATCTCTTCCGATGCGCCGATATCGGAGGCCAAACTCCTACATGTAGTCAACTCATTACGCAAAAGTAGAAAGCGCTGCATGCTCGGGATGGAAATCCCTGTTCACAAATCGCCTCTTGGTGCTCTGGCTGTTAACCTTGTCATTCTCTGCATCAATCTTCTTACCGAGAGCTTTCAAGTCCACATGAAGTTGGGCATATGCCTTGCTCTTGGGATTCTTTAGTACCTGAGACCAGTCCTGAGACAATGTTGGATACTCACTTGGAATGGTCAAACCAGTGATACCTGCAACTCCAGCATTGCATTCTTCACTTCCATAAGCCTTACCCTTGTCCTCTTTTTGCAAGCGAAAGTTCACCACAAGAGGGTCGATAGCATATGGAACAGCATTGCCAATTGACGTGTGTGCCCCAGTCACTCGGAAGAGGATTTCACCCCAAATCTTTTTCATGTGGGCCATAGTGTAGTCTTTGGGAAGATCTCTCATTTTACGTCTCATCCAATCATGAAGGTCTCGCATGCCCCCATCTGCTTGAAGATTTGCCTCAGTTCCATAAACCTCATCAAAAAGATTGGCTGCATAGTCCATCATGACTTTGTGGAGTGCAACTCCATCAGATGCTCCAACGTGGAATGGACAATTGGCCAGACCTTTGTTCTTCAGCTCTTCAGGGTAAGGCACGAATGTATAGTTGTCAAGGAGATCAATGTAGGCCTTCTCTAGGCCATCCTTGTAGGTGAATGGTAGGATTCGCCCTAAAACACCTACCTCTGACAACAGAGAATCCTTGGCCTTGGCACAGGTGTAATGTGTTCGGAACATGTGGGCTGAAAATGCCATCCGGATAGGATGAGCTGGTGGCAGAAACATTCGAAGACCCAAAGCAGGGGTGCATGCCCAAGTGTAGTGGTAGGAAGTAACATGCTCCAAGGAAGCATAGGTGAAGGCAGCGGCTCGAGATTTGAGCTTGGCCCATTCCCAATTCTCGTCTCCTGGGTGGTACATTGTCCCATCGGAATCCTCAATCTTGGTGATAATCCCATTGGCATCAAAGAATGTCCTGTGAGCAATGCTGTCATACCCTTTCTTGTACTTGAGTTTGTTGAAGTATTCCATATCAGCAACATATCCATTGGTGGAGTTGTCCTTCTTAAGATAGAACATTCCCATGCTACAAAAGTAGACACGATGCATGCTGGCATCACTCAAGTCTCTGTCCCATTTTCCCTCGTATGGACTTGTCACTCCGGAACCCAAGGCAAGGCGGACTCGATTCATTGATCTTGGACGATTATAGATAGGATTGTTTGTCTTTGTAACAGGGAGCATGTTGAGGAGGGGTGGGACATACTGGAATCATTACGCATGTGAGGATGTTTGGGTTGAGACATAATGGAAGTTGGTTTCAGATAACAATTCTGCATGCACACGTGGTAGATCTACCTTTGCCTTCCAGTCAAGTGGAATGAACTCATCCTGTTTGGGGAATTCAATGCGGCCATTAAGCATGGAGATAGTAGGCAAGTCCGTGTTGGCTGGTTGGCTTGGCTTGGTCAAAATGCCAGCGCCGCCAAGATTTAATGCCTTGACTTGGACCTTCAGGAACTTGAGAAAGAGGGTGAAGTAGGCATCCAATTTTTTTGGTTTGTACTGTCTGCCAATGTAGATGGAGTCCCATTCTGTTGAATATGTACTGAGCTTGAGACAAAGCCCACTGTCATCTCCCTTCCCATTCCTGAGGATCGCGTTGATCTCTCCTAGGCGGTGAAGGATGGTTTCGTCTCCTTCACCGACATCCTCTCCAAGAAAGAGTTTGGCAGTGTAGAGTGTCTTGTCCCACATTAGTTTCCTTGGTTGTTTGACCTTGCAAATAACAGGCTCCTGCAAGCCTGTTGCATTGGCCAAAAGGGGGATATTGACCCAAGCATCCTCGCCAACCCCAAATGGGATAGTTTGGCCCCAGTCCTTCCCACGGTGCCTGAAGGTGATGTAAAGATCAGATCTTTTTGGTAGAATCTCTGGTGCTCTGTCATTGAAAGGGACCTCATCTGCCTTTGGGTCTACAATGTTCACATACATGACTTCCTTCATAGCGACGAGCTCGGCTTGGGCGGTATCGTCGAGACTTTGACTTGTCGAGCTGACGGAGGAGACATCCGTCGCCGCTTGCGCCTGAGAAGCCAGCGACGGTACAGCCGTCAAGAGAGCGACAAGAGAGGGAAGAACCAAGAGTATCTTCATGGTCGACGTTGGGGGTATGAAGAGCGATGCCAGTCCGATGTCCTCCAAATGGGAGGACTTCTATCCAAAGATCCAAAAAAAAGGATTTCAGCGGTTGAATCAGATCTTCCGGTACATGTAAAGGAGCCAATCGTGGATCCATTTTGGAGCGACCACAAAAGGTATGGTACATGTACGTACCGTAAACTACACCAACACGCCTGAAATCTCCCAAAGCCCAGCACTCAGGTAGGTCCCCAGGGCGTTTGTGCAATGTGTTTATCTTTGAGAGAGAGTAGGTATTGGACCTTCACTACCAGTAGCTGTGGGAAAATCTTTCTTCGATTCTTCATTTGTCAACCTGTACATTTCCGATTGATTCAGGCATTCCTCTGAGGTGCGAAGTGTATAAACCAAGCATATGCCTCTAGTAATACTGGTACTACCAATCCTCTCTTGTCGTTAGCTGATGTGGTGGAACGATATCTGATACCGGTACCGGTGCCGGTAGCTGTACAGCAGCATTTAGGCCATCTTGGTTTAAATTTCCTTCAGATCAGGGCCTCCGTCCCACACAAATTGGCCGGCTTTTTTAGAAGAGCAAAGATCGCGAGATCGCGAAGACTCATTTCTCATTCGAAGTTAGTTGTTAGCGGACTTGGATGTTGGGGTCGTGCTCTTCATCCTGCCCTTCTCCTCTCCAACTTTCGGTTGAATGAAGAATTCTTAAAGGAAGCCATCCTACCAAAGCCACCGCTTTATCTATCTGTAACCATGGGAGGAGATCTGGGCGAAAAGCCATGGACGACGTCTAGTACTAGGAATCTCAATGTCTTTTTACTATCCGTGATTCTGGGATTGTGTCTCTACATTTTTGAGACCCGTCAAAGTGGCAGCAGCGGCAGCCATGAATGTCTCCGTTCGTATGGAGCGTACCATGGTCACGTCTACTCCAACACGGCCAGCGGCACGGCAGGACCGGCCAGGTGTCTCATCGAGTCGAAATGGATGAAGGTACAACAGCACACGGTTCGATTGCCGGGCACGGACAAGCTGATTGACGATTGGCTCTGGATTGACTACCATGATCGCATCAATGTCTTGGTAGAAGCACCTCGCAAAGTTACCGATCGAGAACCTCAGTTTCTCATCTTTGAACAATCCAAATACGCGTTGGAAGGACGCATGTCCAAAGCCATTATTGGAGGAATCATTGAACCGGGAGAGGAACCCGAAACAGCCGCCGCCCGAGAAGTAAAAGAAGAAATGGGAATGACCTGCCAGAAATTGCATTTTTTGGGACGGTTTCGTACCGATGTCAACCGTGGGATGGGATGGGTCAATTCCTTTCTAGCCATGCAATGCAAGGAAGCAAAGAAGGCTGGCAACGACAAAACTGAAAAGGAAGAAGAGGTGGGTGTGGCGGACACGGAAAAGCAAAAACTCAAAACAATCGGTCTGCGGGAACTTCGCAGAGCGGCTACGGCGGGAGAATTCCTCGAAGTGCAGTGGTCGGCAACGGTAGCCATGGCCTTGTTGCACCCCGAACTGGGCCAATAGTCAGACTGAAGCGAACCGAATCCAGCAGTGGAGGACCGGTGCCTTTCAATTCCGGCAGAAAATGGCGCCAACCAATCAGCAAACCACTCGGAGGCACAGAACACTTCGAAGTAAAAAACTCGACGTAAAAAAAAACTCTCGAGCCCCACAAAAACCAACAAAACGAGCCAGCTGCAACCAAATTCACCCACCAACGCAGTCCGCGGGGAATTCGTGGGCAAAAGGAGGTGACATGGGGTGCTTACCAGGACGCCGCGGAAGGTCGCATCTTTCGTTGCTTTGCTGCAGTTGTAAATTGGTAGTATTATTAGATTGTGTCTAGCCGAAGTCTTGTCGGTGTGCTTGTGGTGGGCCAGCCGCCGCTGAACGCTATCGCTCGATACCGAAGCCATCAACCCAGACTCCACTGCCTGCCGTCGACTGGAGTCGTTGTGCCGGAGCCCGACGCTGTCGTTTGCTGGACTCAACTCAGTTGTCCTGGCGTCGCCAATGTAGCAAATTTTGAACAATCCAACCAAGGAGCCAAGCTTTGGCACGTGACCCCAACGACAAACAAATGATTCCGCATAACCAAAGCATTTGCTTCATGTCATTCGAATCCAGCCGCGAATTGCCGTGCCCGATCTTCCCAACAGTGGTGGGTTCCGTAGTACGGCGGGAACAGTTCGTCTCTGAAATAATTTGCACCAGCAAACGAACAAAGTGAGTGAGCGGCGGCATGATGACGAAGCAAGGACACGATGACGAAACAGGTACATGGCATGATGAGCTTGGCATGATGAGCTTACCCGCATTCATAGCAAAAGTGGGTTCCACAACCACAAGCAATGTGGAAACAACCTTCCGTTCGTTCGATACCTGTTTTGCAACCGGGACAGATTTGTCCATTTTCCTTGATCCAGATCGCAATGGTTTGATCGTGAACCCTGGAGTTGGCGTACAGTTTGATCCACGGGAACCTAGCTTCGCAAGATGCCTTGGCTTTGTCGCTGGCAGCCAGGTACCGTTCGCAGAATTGTTGACACACTTCGAGTTTGCAGTTGGGTGTGTCCTCGTGCTGCTTGCCCAAAGGTGCTCGTTGCAGACACAATTCGCACCAGCGCCCACTACAAACTTCACAAGAAATCATAAACATATCTACAGCTTCTTTTCTCAACACGGCGCCCCGACAATCCTTTTTGAGACAGCCCGGAAGCGAATAGCAGGGCGGCGTTTTGATATCCTTGTACCACGCTCGCACGTCGTCCATCAAATCGCGCGACAAGAACTTTTTGACAAACCCCACAATCTTCATGCCTTTGCGGCACGTGTTGAGCGGACAAACAAAGGGATTGTTGGAGTTTTCCGAATTGAGATCCTCGGCTTTGATGCGCAGGTAGGTTCTCAAGCAGTCTGTACAAAAGCCATGATCACAAGGACAAATGGAGGCATCCTTGGGCGAGACGACATCAAAACAAATGGGGCACTGGATTGGCAACCATTCCTTCCATCTCAGCAAAAGGGGGACAACCATGGCTTTTTCTTTAGGGGATAGTTTGGAGGTATCATGCCAAGTAACCGTACTTCCATTAGTGTATTGTCGTTGTAAAGGTAGCAATCGTTTGACGCTGGAGGCTGTCATGAGGGTCGGAACATCGTAAAAAGCCGGGCCGACATCATCAAAACAGATCAAGCTTTGGCTGGTCGCTCCGTCATCAAACTCGTATAGTTTTGTGAAATAGTCCAGTGCACGGTTTTCCACAAAGACACAGACGGAATAGGAAAGGTTTTCATCTTGGATAACCTGGAAGGCTGTCTTCTTCATCCAATCCAGCCACAGGGTCTTGGACTGGGCAGGAAAGGAATGTGGGTACTCGGACAACAGCGATATATCCACACGGCTGTACAACTCATCCTCTTCTTCTTCAGCAGGATCGCCTGGTTTGCACCAAAAGACTACGCGAAAGACCAGCTTGGCTTCATTCTCATCGCCTTCCTTCTTTTCATCCCAAGAAGACTCCTGGAGTACCGTCCAAAACTTGAACCGAGGTTTCATGTGGTCATAAGGAGCCACACGCCGACAAAATACAGTGTCCGATAACTTGAACGTCAAGTCAATCGATCCTCGGAGTAGCCCTCCTTGGTTGTCCAGCATGGTGGTGGTGCGTCGGTTATCATCGTCAAAGATGAGGCAGGTGGCTTCCCAGTCTTCGGCGGCCATTAGGCTCATTTTTCTCTCGTCCTTCTTTTCGATTTCTTCTTTCAGTTATTATTTCTTATCTTCGAGCACTCTTTCTTCTTTCTCTTTCTCTCTGTGGTCAGTGTTATCTTGGGATCATGGTGGCTTTCCCTGCTTCCAACCACAACACCAATCGTGAGCTGTTCCATTGCTCTTGTCGCCGATAGAAGTCCCTTTGAGAAAAAAACTCCCACGTTTGAAGTAACTGTTGTTGTGGGGCAACCTGGACGCGCATTTGTACTCTACGTTTTGGATTTAATAAGCTGAAAACTATAAATCTTCCTCTTGTCGACCGCGGCACACTTTAGCCCTTCATCCACGTTCTCCCTCCATTCCAAGCTAGCAAGATCCAAGAGGACAGCAACCAAGTCCCCGACTCTGTTGAGGCGCTACATGTGGCTCGGTCCTACACTCTGTCCCCACATGTAGACTGTGATGCCTTCCCGCATTCTTGTTTCTGAATGGATTGACTTGTGGGCAAGATGGCTTTCAGAGACTTGCATTATCAC
>CAICTM010002640.1:0-12890 GCA_903772945.1 Seminavis robusta | reverse complement strand
TGAAGCGCCACGCCTTCGTACTGTGCAGACCATCCACTAAAGTATTCCGCCATTTCCGCGTTCAACCCTGCGAAAATACCGACGCCCTGCGTCGAGCCTGGTTCCTTTGCAACGTCAGCCACTTGCTCCCCGGGAGTGCTTGGGGGTGGCTGCTTTCGGCAGTCTTCCCCCGGTGTCTGATGAGGCTTTCTGCTGGGGGGGGGGGTTGCTGCGGATGCTGCTTTAAGGACTTTTAGAAGATTTGTTTGGTTTGTCTCGTTCCGCCAGAACTTCTTCAGTCACTCCTCTTTCCTCGTTTTCTTCGCATTACCTGCAGTATTGGCAATAAGTGAGAATGCAAAAACACAGCAATAAAGAAATCCAACATGGTATGCACCCTTACCCTTCCCGATGAGCTTATCCACAGCAGCTTTAATGTCTGCTCTCGGCCTGCTCTGACCGCTACGCGCATATTCCACCATCCTGTTTACGTGGCTTGTGCTACAACTGTTTTCCCCATCGTATGGCGTCTTTTTCATCTTTACCACGCGACACCAAAGCAAAGCTAATCGCCAGAGAATTAGTGATACTAGTATCTTTACACGGTTTCGTCGCGATCTCTTCCAGTTCTTTTTCAAGCTCTGGGTTACTAAGCTTAGAACCAGCCTCAAGATATTTTCGGAGCTCTTTGACAGACAAACTGTGTTCCACATCGCCAGGCAGAGAATGTTCACATTCCTTCGACAAAATGGCACAATCGTTCGGCATCGTGTCAGGTTGTGCGTTTACAGACGACATCCTAGCTGCTAGACATCAATTTTGGAAGTGACCAGGCCAAATAGTGTCTTGCTAGCTACCAGAATTGGTAGTTGGTAGCTGCAGCTCAACCCCCCGTTTGTTCTTACTGTACTCAAGGAAAGTGGGAGTGGCCGGTGCATTGGTTCGAATTGAAAATGGCAGAGCTGCATATAACATACAGCGGTCTGACAGAAGAGAGGATCTCTTTCACTTACCGTAGGCAAGCTTTATGGACCCGGCAAGGACCGTTTAATTTGACACACACAGTCTCACACACTTCGTTTGGGCGTAAACAGACCTTCCTGTTGAATAGAGCTGTTTTCCGGGGGAGAAACCACACTTGCACATTGCCAAAGGGAGCTCCGAAACATCGAGTTGAGTCAGCAGGAGCAGCTACTGGCGAAGGTTGCGCCGGCAAGAAGGTGCATCAGAAGCTTTGAGACAAACGCAGGGCTAGGTCTTTTCGTGAGGGCGGGACTGCATGGGCAAGAGAAGCAACGTGAAGCGTCCAGAAGGAAATCAGGCAACTGAAACACGCTGGTCGAGGATTGTGACGGTCCATTCATTAGCCACGCACCAATGAGCTCTTCCAACTTGATTTGGGCCCTAGATAGAGATGCCTTCGTAGTCCCGCGTAACGGCGCCATGTGCATTGACAAATCTCGTCACGGAGGGTCATACCGGTAGCCGAGACAAAAGTGAGTCGACAAGTACCAGAGTCAATTGTGAAAAGCAGACAAACCATTATGCCAAGAGCTGCCAAATACTGTCAACTGCTTCCATAATGCTTCTGCTGCTGTTGCTATTGCATAACTTTCTCACATGGGCCATGGCAATGTCCTCATCATCTCCATCTTCTTCAGCCACGACTTTTCCCGTTTTGCCCGAGCACACTGGGTCCAACAAAGCCTGGAGATCATTCACTGTGCTAGATTCCATGCGTTCCAATCTATAACCTCTGGCACCGAGGAAACTTTTGTCCCCAAGTGTCCAGTCAATGGACCAGCCCACTGTGTTGGTCGTGGCTGGCTGACGAAGGTCTAGCTAAACTGCACCATAAAGCAAACCTGCGCCACAAAAAGCAAAGGCAAAAGCAGTTGGCCTGCTCCTCGGCCAACGTTACGTGCGCCTGCTGGCTGATGATTCGATGGTCTCGATGGCGTGTTGACTCGATAGATGATACCGGCAAAGCAACTAACTCATTCAGGAGCTCGTCTTTCGAAACATGGCTGCCTAAAAGAACTTTTGGAAGGCAGCATTGGAAGCGTGACTGCTGGTCAAATCACTTGCTGGAGTAGACCGAGAGCTAGCTAGACAAGCAAGAATCGGTGGCCAGATTGAAGGCCACGACTATCATAGTATGGGCAAACACTAGACTAGCTAGGATGTATTGAAAGCTTTGGCTGCCTTTCCTTGTTGTTGCAAACAGAAAGACACCTAGAGTAGATAGTTGCAGCTAGCTAGATGACACAACTAATGATTATTGTTTACATCTTGATCCAGGGGACATTGAGGCAGAGAGGCTGACTCGAGTGAATTGTTGAAAAGCTTTGATCTACATTTTGCGCTTCTTGGAGCTGGGTTTGCGAGCCCGAGCGTCACGAGTGGAAGAATCAGACTTGAGCCCTCCTTGGTGAGTGACGCCCCCAAAGGTGAAGCTTCCGGTAGTACTGGAACCAAAAGCCGTCGATGGAAAGCCGCCACCGTTGGAAAACACCGTCGAAGAGAATCCTGCGGCAGCAGTAAAGAAAGAAGGGAAGGTTTCCGTCGAACGAAAGCTGCCACCATTGGGAAGGTTGTCGGTAGGTGGAATGAACGGTGGCATGGGGAGTTGTTGGACATCCGTAGAATTTTCATCAGAGGGTCCAGCCGTGGTGGAGTGACTTGGCTTCTTGTAGACTGTCAGTGTTCAAGCAGGCATGGATGGTGAGGCAAGGTGTGGTAAGGTTGCGGAAGAAAGACATTTCTTACTTTGCCATGTTTCATCGAGAGTGTCCAAAAATAAGAGTGGGACTATTCGGTCTAACAACTGCTTCTCCGTGAACCTCACGTCAATCATGTTCAGGTCTAGGGAATGGTTAGGCCCAATGTGCGGGCTTTTGCGTAGCTTTTCGTACACTAGCTGTCCGTAGTGGCTATTGGCAAAGGGCTGGAGGACTTGTCCAATTATGAAAAGCACCTTTCGGGCGTTCGGATTCTGAACAACCTCGTAGAATGCTGCAAAAGACAGTGGAGTGATGTTAGGCAAGGATAAAGTAACCAAACAAATGTGCAACAGTGCGAATGAGCCCTCCGTCAGTGTACTTACATCCCAAATCTTGGGCTGAGAAGCAATGTTTGACCGTTTGTGGGTCCACAATCGCCATCCCCCAGTTAGCCTTTGCTTGTGCAAAGAATACCTCCACATGCTCTGGCTCCACTTCGTTCAAAGGCTTTAGCGAAAGATACGTCCAATTCATCACTTCCTCGACGATCTCGTCACTCGATCTAAGCGATTCTACCGCACGGTCAGCCGCTTCGAGCTCCTTCATCATTGCTAGGATTTTGTCGCGTGTGTCCATAGAATGCTTGATTGTAGCATCCCGCACCTGGTCGTTCGCAGCCTTGAGCTCGTACGCCATGGAACTCGCGAGTTGCGAGCCGCCCTTGGCACCATCCACGAGATCCCGCCGAAACTTTGGATCGGTAGCAGCCGTCATGATGAGATTTCCATCGCCGTGTCTGTTGAGGATGTTCTTGGCTTCGTTGTTCAATAAAAAATTGGGAGTTGTGGGAGTTGCCATGTAGTAATCTAGCAAGGACTGGACGGATGGAGAAAGATTGCCCGCCTGAGGGGATGGGTTCTGAAAACAAGTGTCCATGGTGGTCAAACAACTATCAATGAATGCTCTGAAAGAGACTATTTGCTGATTGTTGGTTGGTTGAAAAAGTGAGGAGATCGAGGTTGATTGTTGCCTTGCATTTCACGTAGGTTGTCCTTCCAGAAGAACCACCAAAAGGATGCTGAATTCCTACAAAACACTCCATCAGCCAGCCATTGCCCGTTCAAAATTGAACGCATTTAAATGAAGTAAGACATTGCCAATCACTCCATGTCTTTCACTCCAAAATAAATTTGAATCACCGATCTTTCGTTAAATACATAGAGTCCGGCTTGCCAAATCTCCGTGGGGTTCCGTCAAATGCCCGTTCCGTCAAATGGCTTGCTCCCCCATGACTTAAAGTCAGTCCTTTCAAAGGCCAATCCATTCCTGGCCAAGGCAACTAGTGACTAAGGGGTATCCATCCATTTCAACTGAGAACACCAGATAATGAGCGAGAAAGAGCAATCATCCCAACAAAACTGTAAAAGCAGCATTCCCTCCCAATGGCCGAGCCATCACTCTCTCATCCAATCAATCCGACGACATTGTATCTGTCTCCTTCTGACTGCGCTGCGGAGCTTGGACAGCCATCAAAATGGTCGGACACCCCACAGTGTTAAACTCGTGAAGAATAGTGATAGAATCGAATCGGCCTTCCCATGGTGCCACAGGCAAGCTTCTGAAGACGACACAGTCAAGGAATAATGGAGCTGAAGGTGGTGGTGGAGAAAATAATGCGAGATAATGATTTTATGGGATCGAAGAACCTTCCTTCAAAAGCTTTCACGGATTGATGTTTGCATGCGCATAACCGTTTGATCCGTCTCGTTAGATCATTTTTCTAACTGTTGGGGTTCAACTTGCTCCCCAATACCAGTGAAATGGCCACCCCGCGCGGATTGGATCTTCAAGCTTCACCGGAACATTCTGTTCGGTGGCTGACACTGATGACGTCAATGATAATACCCAGCAAAGCTGTCAGACACAGAAGATTTGGATCCAAAACCGGTACCGGTTCCGGCGTAGTTCTGGAAATAGCAAACATGATACATACACTATACATATGTTGCCTTGCTTTTGTTGTCATGTGCATCTGTCACTGGATCTCAAGGTGTAGAGTAGTTCTAGCTAGCTAGCTGCTGGATACCATTTCAGTAGCGAAGAGTTTTCAGCCAAAGCAATTGAAGGAAACTTCTTCATGCAACATTATCAAGAATGGATGAATGATTCAATCGAATCTCTGACTCGACACCTATACCGTACTCCTGATTCCTCGTCTTCATCAGCACCTTTGCGTAGTCTTGTCTCCTGGTTTGGTATTGTTTGGGTGTCCAATTCATGTTCTCGGCTCGACACCAAAATTACCCCAGAGCGCCAAAGATTGATGGTCCGATCGATGAATGAATAGCTAGCTCGTTGCCAACAGCAATCAAGCCCCCGTAGACTCGACTCCACTGAATCACCGGCTTCGAGAGACAACCAGCGCCCACCCACATCATGCTGCACCATGCAGGCTAAATGTTTTGAGGACTTTGTTGCCCAGGACACATTTCTTTCGGACGATTCCGTGCCTCTTGAGTTGCTTGTGGTTTTCACGAGCTGCCTGCAAGGGACCCGACATTGAGAACTCAACCAGCAAGGACGCAACTTCATACGCCACTGTGTTCTTGGTGTTGTCTTGTCGGTCTTTGCCAACTCTCATAAACGCTGCGACTTGTGAGGAGCGGCAAAATGAGTCTACCAGGAGGGCTCAGTTCAAATCTTTGCGAGTCAATTTCAAGTTTACTAGGGGGTCTATGAGCTAGAGTAGGGAAGTTGTCTACGGAAGACGGTGACGTACCAGAAGGTTGTTCAAGACATCGATGGCATTGCCAGGGCTTCCCAGAATCTGCTTCGAGAGCAGGGGGGCATCTCTGGCTATTTCCTTCTCCGTGAGGACAGTGTTGCTACTGTTGGACACAGAATCCTTGGGTACCGGTAGCTCAATGTTCAGTCCTCGTCCAGCAGAGGCGGAATATCCGTAGGCAGGCTGCCTCGAGCGATTCCCGGAATTACAAACGCCCAACGACGGTGCATGGATACGTCAACCGCAGACGGAGAAAGATACCCAGTGCCTTTGCTAGCTAACCTATAGTAGCAAAAAAAAATTTCGTTGTACGGGGGTCTAGAGTAGTTGTTTTCTTCTAACATGAAGATGTTGGTGGTATTTGTAATGGTACAGGTACTTTTGGATGACTGGAATGAATGGTATGAGCCTACACAATATTGCTCTTGGGTCTGTCATCTGGTATCACAGCTTTTATTTGCCCATCAATGAATTCATATTTCCCAGCTGTAATTTCCAATATGGAAAGTGTTCCTCCTCCATCCTCATCTAGTTGGTGGAATCGATGTGATATGAATTCTATCAGGTTTGGGTCAGTTCCCATTCGAACCATGCACAAAATGATGAATTCTGCTCGATCAATCTCCCCATCGCCGTCTGTGAATTGTGTATTGTTTGTGTGTTTGTGTGTTTGACCATAGTAGAAGAATGGGTCAGTCAAAGAAACATCGTGCAAATAAATATATCACAAAGTGCAGCTACGGAACTTACTCTCCAATCCAAACTTTTGTAGCATGATCAATTCTTCTGCTGTGACGGGTTCATTGACAGACGCTTTGGTGGCTTCCAAATCCCCCTTGTCCATGAGCCCTCTGGCAACTTCAGCCATCGCCACGGCCATTATCGGAACTCCGAGACAAGCAAAGACAGCTGTGACAGCAAACATCCAAGTGGCACTGTCATCCGGAATCCGATACAACCCTCCTGTACTGAGTGTCCCAATGGCAAAATATTGTGCCTGATTGTAGGACCATCCAAATTCCAGCATGCTGTAGGATATCATGATCCCCAAGGCAATCAGCCAAACTGCCACAGCCCGTAATGTGGGAGCATAGAAATCAAAGATGGCACTGGCCTTACTGGCAAAGTTTCCACTCCCACTGAATGCCTCCTCGTATTCTCTTTGCTGGATCAAGTTGGTGAACCAATTATCATGATCTTCACTAATCTTGTCCGCAAAGAAACCCAAGGCGACTGCCACAAAACTGTTGTTGAGATACGAGTACATAGTAGATTGTTTGTTGGTGAACACATAGATCAATAAATAGATAGATAAGATGGGTGATTATTATTGTGGTCGTATAAGGGTGTAAATTTATTTGGAACGCACCTGGACCCCACCAAGACATAGAAACTGGAAAAGTAGAGGTAATTGGGATATTCTTCCGATTCTGCAGGGTATCCAAATCCAATGGAATATCCAACATTGATTGCCATGTAGAAACCCTTGACCCATCCCAAGTCGGACCCAGGAGCCAGGGCAAAGAAAATGGTTCCCACGAAGAGCCAGACCTGTTGATACGTATGGTAGAATACAACAAATAATAAGAATGGTGTGAATTTAGGTACCTAGATAGAATGGAGGAGGATATCTGATCATCTACATGTATCAACAAGGTAAACAGAATTCAATTCGAACGAACGTACCAACCACAAGATGGCAAAGATGGGCCCCCGTCGTTTGTGGGGATCACTCAGTGATTCAAATATTGTGAAGTACATGGTGTTTCTAACTCTACCGGTACTTCTCTACTACACTAGCTATGGATGGTGCTCTGCGATTTGATACCAGCAATCTGTCTCTGTGTCTCCTCGCCTCTTCGTTCGCTGCTTGTTGTAGAACAGTATGGACTTGACTACGCTTCTGGAACCGCGCTTCTGTTCCGCTTGCTTTGTCATGGTCAAGGTGAGGCTGTTCCGGTTGGAGTTTTTTTAACCCCCCGGTGTCCGTTAGAGTTTTTCGCCCTAACCATTTCATTAGGGTTTCGAAACTAGAACCACGAGATCTTCCAAGATCCGAGATCCAGGCAACGGGCAAGAGGTCGAGGGTCAAAGGATCCGGACTACAAGATGACAAGTTTGAACGGCAGTGGCCTTGGCAGCCGCGGCAGCGCTCGGTTGTGCGGCGGTGGGCTGGACGATGCTGTCCACTCAGGCTCAAGAGAAGAAGAAGAAGAAGCGTCCTTTGAATGAAATGTTTGTACGATATCCACTCCACAAGGCACATGTCCAACTGTCAACTGGCGAGAGTGTGACGGTTCCGTATCATGTCTACAATGGATGGGCATCGGCAGTGATTGGATGTTGTGATTTGGAACAAGCCAGGAAAGTTTGTGAACAGGAAGACTATCAACCCGTGGAGACGGACAGCGGCAAAGCTTTGGGCATGATTTCCTTTTGGGAGTTTGGAGATGCCAATGCAGGTCCACACACGGAATTCCAATTCACGCTCTTGGTGTCGACCAAAGATGACCCCATCGTGGTGATCCCCGAGACTCCCTTTGCCACCTCAAAAGCCATGGCGTTGGATCCCCGTGTCCATTGCATGATTGCCGAACTCTACAACAATACCAGCACCGTTGTGGCATACAACAATGAGATCTTTGCCCTCAATGCCATCCTCGCCAATACCCACTACAGTCGTGATCAGAATACGTTTCAAGTGGAAACTGCGGACGGAAAGTTGATTGCCAAGGCCAATTTTGGGGCGTCTCGTCGTCTCCAAGATGATCTGTCAGCCGTACTATCCATGCTATGGCACTTTGGATACAAGAACCTGTCCAAACTACTGGAGGCTCCTTACGCCGTGGCTCAAATGACCTCTCGTTGCCATGGTACACCACCCAGCAAACTCAGCAGCAACGTTACATCATTGGCATGCACCAAAATCGAAAAAATCATTACCCAATGGTACGATCCTCAACGCCACCAACTGGAACTGGGAACCGCGTCTCATACGTTGCACAAAATGCAATTCAACCCGACTGTCGTATTCCATTACGAAGGCATTGATTTCTGCTATCTCTGTCCTATCGATGCTCCAAGGACTTTTTGAAGCCCAACAACAGAGGAGGTTTCCTTTTGTCTTGCAGAATGATTGAATCAGTTGTTTTTGCTGATGCTGGAAGTCGGAGATGGTCGAAGGGACGATGAAGTCTTGAATGGAAGAGAAAGAAGATGAGTTTTGAACGGGAAAGAGAAAACTTCATGCGGGACAATCAAGAATGGACGGATCACGGACACATCTTCCTCATTTTTGTCCGATCTGTGCCCAGAATGTGCCAGTTGCGGGGAATTGGGCTTTGGAGAAATTGCTTTTGGGCGAACTGCTGGTTTAGGTCAATATTCCACTTTGAGCCATGCATAATTGCAGTATTTTTTCAGATTCCTACATTCTTCCAGATTCGTCACCTGGTACATGTACTAGTACATCTACTACGTTATTTTACGTACCGGTACGGTAGCCTTACAGTTGGTGTCTTAGACGAATCTTCCATTTTCAGTCATTTTTCTAAAAGAAGTAAATTGAAAAGTAATGGAAACCGAAAACATGTACACGTATTCCCGCAATAGCGATTGGATGTGCCCAAATTCAAGCATCTCCGATGATCCAGTTTACGCGGAGACGTGGATCGGTTCTAAAAAAGTGATGTGCGCGTCTAAAAAGTCGAGGTGCACAGCACTCATAAAAACAAAAACCTCAATCAAACAAACAAACACACCTGATCTCACAAAAACTATTTCATAGCACAAACAAAACAATCGAAACAATGGCGCCTATAGATAAGAAGAAGAGAGGCATGAAGAAACGGGCCCCGAAGAAGCAGGGACCCAACTCTGAAATGAAGCTTCAGTCGCAAAGGTTCAAGAGGGTAAGCTTCGAACTGTGATGTGACGGCCTCTTGGTTGCGTCTCCTTCGCTTCTCTCACGCTGTGCTGTACTGTAGGATACACTCGGCCTCCTTGCCCACATGCAGATAGGGCAAGGTGGCGGTGTGCCTGATGCCATTTTGACTCTCGTGGATGACGTTGGTGATAGCAAGACGAAGAGGCTTGCCAACAAGAGCAGCCCCAGCAAGGCTGGCAAAGTAGCCAATGGAAGGAAAAAGGTGGGAGACTTCTCAAGGAAAATTGTGGTGGCGATGCAGAAGTTTTTGACGAAGCTAGTGAGGCAGTTCGCCGACAAGGCAGCCGAGTATGCCCTTAACGAAATGGTCGGACAGATTGAGCAGACGGTGTATTTTTTGCTCGGTGGTGTGTTGGAAGAGGTCAAGGGCTTTGTGTCTGGGGGCTTTGACGTTTTCAAAAACATCAAGCAGGCTGTTGTGAGCGCCCAAAGGTATCTGGCGACCAACGGCATTGCAGAACACATCAACGATGGATACCCCACGCACACCGTGGAAGCGGTGCGGGCCTTGATCCTCAAGTCGACCTTTGAAGGTCTCGGGAAGTTGCTCCAGCAGTGTCTCGAGGTGGGATTGGAGGTGGCCATTCCCTGTGTGGCACCTGTGGTTGCGGCTGTCAAGAGCATTATGAGCTTCTTGGTCCGTACATTCATGAGGTTCCGCCTCGTTTACAATACCAGGGTGATCTTCAAGGAGGCCCGCACCGCCTGGCACGACAGAAGGCTGAACAGCAAGGACAGCAAGTGGGACAGGAGCATCGACCAATGGTTTGATGCCTGGTTCCCAAGTGTCTTGCTAAGGGCTCCGCTTTTGGCGTGCTACCTCCTGGGGACCAACGCCTCCGGCAGTATCTACGCTTTCTTGTCTCCGTTTGGTATTGATGGACACAAGAAGACCCACAACGAGCTCGTGTACCCCCACAGGCAATACCAGGCCTTGCGTGAGTTCGCCTGGACGACCACAGCCGCGCACCCCATTAAAATGATTGGATATGGAAAGGAAGGCAAGAAGGGCGAAAGATTCATGTACACTTGGGCGAACGATTGTATGATCGCGGCCTTGAATCATGGTGTGGTTCGTGTGCAGCTCCCTCCCATCAGGCTCTGAGATCGGCGCAGGCCTTCATCTATGCATATGTGTGGGTCGAGTCATCTTTGTGGATCGAGTCGCTGTCTGGAACCAGGAGAGATTTATGTGAATGACTCTCTTGACGGGGCAACAATGTATCGAGACAAGACGCATGTCAACTGCCGTGGATACATTCACTCAGTTGCGAATAAACATCTCGGTTGTTTCTAAACTAAATTTATGCCTCTATACCTCAATTTCCATAGCGCAGTTGTTCATTTCCATTCCATTCCGATCCACATAGCTGGAATCGGATCGGGTTGATTGTAAATTATGATAGTTCTGTCCTGTGGTACATAAAACAGCTTCGGCGGCGTGCTTGGGTGTGGTGACGTCTGCTACCGGTAGAGCTGCTAGTCCATCAAGTATGGTCTCAACAACAGCAATCCACACTGTGCCAGTACGAGTCCCCAAGTTGTTGCTTGAATCCAAGACGAGGAAGACGATCTAGTCTCTGCTTGATCTATGATCGTCTCTGAAGACAACGACCCGTCAAAAAATCCGCCCATGATGATTTCTTCGTCTTCCACGTGTTCGTCTCTATTATCATGAGCAGATGCGTCCCCGCCATGGACCCAAGTGGGACCAGTCACTTCCTCGTTGCTGTCGCCTTGGATTACGTCCATCGGAAATTTGTCCAAAGGATCGTCCACAATCGCCGCGTCTTCGTCCCCCACAAAATGCTGCGTCGACATGTCTTCCGGATTGGGTGCATGAATCCCTCCCATCTGTTGGATATAATCGACAAACGCATCCAAGTAGGTCACATTCGTGTCACTCCGCCCTTCTGCGTTGATGAATTCAAAGTACCCATCCCGTCCTGCAGCCAAGAACGAATTCGTGACGACTGTGTATGTCCTACTCCAATCCAGGTCATTCCAGGTCCCCTCCTGAAGCCGAGCATTGAGTTGTAGATTGGAGATGCGGTAACCCAATGATTCACTGGCGTTGACGTCGAACCGTAGTCCCGAAGCGTACGGATAGGATCCTGACGACTCCCCGTTAAACGCCAATTCCAGCGCTTGTTCCAAAACAGTGTGAATTTGAAAACCAGCCATTTCCAGAGTCACCAGCGTATCTGAAAATGGCAGGAATTCCATGGCTTGACCATAGCTGAAGTTGCCCCCTTGAATGTCGGACCGACACCCTCCAGCATTTTGAATGGCTACATCTGCTTCAACAGTGCGGTCCAACACGGCTTGTGCGACCAGATTACATGCAGGGCCACCATGATGATTGGTAAATGCACCTTGTCGTCCACAAACATCGCTGCCTCCTTCCCCTGGGATTGCTTCGTTGCACAAAGGATCCGCTTCGTAAGTCAACAGTCGTGTGAAGAAATCATCTCCTGTGGCATCCAGGTAGGCCTGCAGTTTGTCTAGCGTCTGTTTATCTTGAGTTGTATGTTTGAAGGTTGGACCCATATTGTGCAAGTAGTTCGTGACTGTCGTTGCATCCTCCACAGAGGCATCTGGATCAGGTTCAAACGGAATAATGTAATTCCCCCCACACATGACGACACGTCCCGCTGCATCAAACTCCACTTTCAGCCGTCCAATCCCATGTCCAAACTTCCAAGCCTGCACAATGCACAGCGGATCACTCGAAGTTTGTTGCTGACTAACGACTGGATATCGGTCGTGTGGCGTGAGTACCGTGCCAACATTTTTGGCCAACAGCGTATGAGAATGCCCCCCAACAACGACATCGATTCCTTCAATCCTTGTCACCCAATTGAGATCACGTGCAATCCCCATGTGACTGACGAGAATAATCTTATTGATGCCTCTGTTTTGAAGGGCACGGACTTGTTGTCGTACCGCTTGTCGTTCATCGACTAGAGTCGTTCCTTCATCGGGTGAAGATCCTGTGAGGGTTTTGTTGCGTATATCGACTCCAATGATTCCCACCTTGTGCCCTCCCTTGAAGTTTCGAACGACAAAGGGTGCAATATAGCCTTTTTCTTTGATGGGATAGAGCGGAGATGTGGAAGCGGGAACCAAATTGGAAGACAGGACTCGAGTGTTTTGGCAGGGAGAACTACGTATGAAAAAGGGCAAGACATGGTTAGCTAGGTTTTTGTGTGTGCATGCTCATAGTCCTTTGCAGATAAGTCTTGCTCTACTCACTGAATATCCGTAAGATGCGTCACGAACTCTGCCAACACATGATCGCCGTCATCGAATTCATGATTTCCAATGTTGAAGACATCATAGCAAACTTCGTGCATCATATCGACATCGGCATGAACACCAAACAATCGATACATCCCTGTACCGGTGAGTGCATCGCCGGCATGCAACTTGAGCACATTGGTGTAGGTATTCTTGA
>CAICTM010002639.1:0-12895 GCA_903772945.1 Seminavis robusta | reverse complement strand
TACCTCAGCAGGCCATGGATACCGAGTAAGCCACGTTTGTTCTAGGACGATGGCTACTTCGTCTGCTGCCTTGGAGCAGATCTCTGCAATCTCGAACCATCCGGTTACGGGATCAATCATTGTCAAGCAATGAAGTGTGCGGAATTCTTTTTCTTGGATCCCCGACGTTGTAAGGGCCTATCAGGTCAATACATAGTCTTTCCCAAGGGATCTCCTCGCAAGTCTTTGGAGGCATCAATCCCAGCTTACGCGTCTTGGGTTTGTTCATCTGGCAGCTTTGGCAACGCTGACATACGGCCTGCACAGTCCTGCGCAGACCCTTCCAGGTGTAGTGTTGCTGATGGTTAGTTCGTGCGAGTCTCGCCAGGATGCATCAGCACACCATGGTACCATTCAACTAGCTTTTTCTGCATAGCTTTAGGTACGACGATTTTCTCGTCCTTAACTACTAAGTCGTAGGACTTATCCCCTCTGGGGAAAGATGCTTCTTGTAATCGTTTGGCTTGTCCCTGAGGAGCTTCTTGATATCGTTGTCGTTTTCTGACGATGTTCGATCTCGGGAACGAGAGGGAACTCGCTAGGAAGTCTCTTCGCTCTGCAGCCATGAGTTCAGCGATCTCGCTGGCGTCCATCTGTTCTGAAGAACCGTCGTTGTTGGAGATGTTAAGTCTCGACAATGCATCAGCGACGATGTTCTGTTCGCCCTTGATGTACCGTAGTTCAGGGCCGTATTCTTCCAGAATGATAAGGCGCCATCGCACTACGCGATCGGTATTGAAGTTCTTGCATGTAAGATTCTTGTGGTCCGTGTGTACAACGATCTTCTGTCCTAGAAGAATGTTACGAACTCTTTAGAGTTTCTACGATACTGAGAAGTTCCTTCTCGGTAACTGTGTAACGTGTCTGAGCAGGGTTGAGCTTCCTGCTGTAGAACGCGATAGGTTTTCCCTTCTGGGAAATTACTGCACCTAGTTGAGTATCACTCGCAATCCGTGTGGATAACGAATGTATCGTTGAAGTCAGGGTAGGCGAGCAGTTTCTTTGCTGATGATCTTCTTCATCTGCTAAAGGCTTGTCGTTTCCGCTTCCCATTTCCACTTCGTTGTTTTGGAAGTCAACGAAGCGAGTGGGGCCAGTATGTGATCGTCTAATCCACATGTCTCGATAGTAGTTCACTAGTCCAATGAATCTACGGAGTTCCTTTCTGTGTTAGGAGGAGCGATATTCTTGATCCGTCTATTTTCTTGGTTATAGGTTGGATCCTTCTCGAGAATCCAGTAACCTAGGTACTCAAGTTCTCCTCTTGCGAAGAAGACTTGGTAGCATTGATCTTAAGTCCGGCTTCTCGAAGCCTTCGGAGAACTTCATCCAACTTTTCAACGTGATCTGCTAGATCGCCGTTAGTTAGGATGAGTAGAATCATCAATGTATGCACAGACGTATTCTAGGTCGTGCATTAGTGTTCCCATCTTCTCTTGGAAGATGTCGGGACTATTACATAGGCCCATTGGCAACCTCTGGTACTCGTACTTTCACCACGGGAGTACGATGGTACAGAGTTGCTTCGAGTGAGGTGACAGCTCGATGTGATAGTATCCCATGTTCAGGTCTAGACTAGTAGCGTACTTGAATCCGTCTAGGTTCAAGAGCATGTCTGTATTTTGGGATAGGATAAGCTTCGCTTAATCCTTTTGTTCAGTTCCCGGAAATCAGAGATGAATCGTACAGATCCATCTTTCTTGGAATGATGAAGTTGGTGCCGCCCACTCGGAACGGTTTACCTTCTTGAGTACTCCTGCCTCGCAGAGACGTTCAACCTCCATTTTAAGAGGTTGGTATGAACCCGTGGAATAGGATAAGCTCTGGCATGATAGGGTTTAGCATCAGGGAGAAGTTCTACTTCGTAGTCGTCCATCTGCCACTTTCCTAAAGTACCATCGAATAGGTCAAGTACTTCGTCTAGTAAGGAATGAAGCTGTTCCTTCTCTTCCGTGTTTAACTGATCTTGACTTTGGCAAACCTGCCTTTTAAAGTCAGCTTGTTCGTATTTCGCATCAAGAATCTTCTTGAGACGATCTGCACTGTCATCAACAGCGGTAGGATCAGGAATGAAAAAGTTTTCTTCTTCATTGTGTCGCTATCTTTCATAGGAATAGATGCGCCGTCCCATTCCACTGACATGGTAGTGAAATCGAACTTGAAACCTAAGTCAGAGAGAATGTCTCGACCTATGATCATGTCATACGCCCCCAGCTCTTGGTGACGTGTAAATCCCACTCGATAATTCTATCTTCGTGGAATTCAGGAATCATAAATGCACCCTTGCACTTCGTGCTGGTGTTTAATTCTCCTGCAGGGGTAGTCCACATCGTTTTGGACGCCCCAAGATCCTTCATGCGTAATTTCTTGCATGAGGTTGAGCAATCAGGTTCGGATGCTCCTGTATCCAGTAAGCAAGGAGTGTAACGGGTTTTGGTTTCCCTTTTTCTCGCTTGTTAAATCTAACATAGACGATAGGTTTGAGGTCTCTTGTCTTGCGACGTTTACGAGGTGGTTGGCCACGGACGAGGTTAACGATGCTAAATAGATCATCAGAGTCTAGTTGAGCAGCTTCTAGGCAATCATCTAATTTGCCGTAGAGTTCATCGGTTGCAAACAATTCTGTTTACTAGTTAGTGAGATATCTTCATCACTTTGGTATGAGAAATCGGAACATGGTTCCGTTGAGTCACCATCCTGGCCTAATCCTCAGATAGAATTTCTCCATCCAAGTGATTGAAATCGATAGAGGAGTTGTCCTCATTGTCAGATCTTCTGATTTGCGCTTGGCACATGGTTGCGAAGTTTGAAGTGGTTGCACGAGTATCATCGATCTCGTTTTCTTCGTCATTGTCGACGAGAGGAAGAATGGTTTGTCACGCAACTGTTTTCGAGTTGCGGAACGCATGCTTCCTTGAGCCATCTTCATGGTGAAGGAATAGATTGAGGGTAGCTGAAAGCATTGTGTTTGTTAACAAAATGCACTATGCTAAAAGCTAGGTAAAGATCTTTCGAGTGTTTTGAGTTTGAGAGAATGAAAGTTATGAGAGAGATTAGAAAGCTATGAAAACTAATCAACGAGAGAGATCATCATCAAGGATCGTAGATCTGGTCTCCCGCGGGAGACTATAAAGTGTGATAGAGTAGGTTGCGGTAGTAATCCTACGTATCTCCACGATCCTAAAACGGAACGCGTGGAAGGTTTGTCTAGCCTGGATCTAGTAGCGTGGAAGTACTCCACGAGCATAACTGAGATATGGTTACACACATGTAGTCGATGGTTTATATTTATCTTAATGACATATATATATATTTATTGGCTATCCTAAGAGTAGTTCGCACGACTGAATAACAGCGTAAATACGGAGAGTGGTGAAGCATACACCACAGGAGGTGCGTAGAGTACTTAGGCGCACACCAACCTGAAACTTTTGAGAGATCGCACACATACTCGACCGATACTTTTGAGGGATCGCTGACAGAATATACCGACGGATATCGCCAGTTCAAGCGAAAGAAAGAACTGATTTCACGACCAGCCACAATGACAAGCACAATGGCAAATACATTTGTGGCAATGGCAACATCAGTATGAACTCAATACGTCAAAGAAGTTGTAGATGAGTGACCGCCTGGACTACTTGCATCATTGTCACTGTCATTGTTGCCTTCGTCTTCCTTGGATTCTTGACTGCAATGCTTGAGTTCGTCCTCAGAATCGGAATCGTCAGTGGATGCTTCTTCCTTTGTCAACAGAAGACGACGGCGAACAGTCTTCTGGGAACTCTTTTGCTTAGCAGCCCTTGTAGGTGGACTATCCCGAGAACTCAAGCTGGAAAGAGATTCGGGGGAACCCTCAGTATTGTCGTCGGTACTGTCGTCCGACGTCTCCTCGCCTGTTTTACTGGTGACAGATGGCTTCTTCTTTGCAGCAGGCTTCTTCTTTGCAGCAGGCTTTCGGTCACTGTCATCACTGGAAGACGAAGGGATCTCCAATGCAGTCAGGGACGTGGATCCCTGCTTTGGTTTGGACGCAGCTCCCGGCTTTGGTTTCGGCTTCGGCTTCGGTTTTGGCTCGATATCACCGGAGTCTGTGATGACCAAGGCAGTTTCGTAACTGCGCCCACTCTCTTCCGTGTCAGGTGTCCGCTTCCGACTAGCTTGACCGCTTAACTTTGGTGTTGAAGCAAGAGTCTCTTCAGTTCCACCCATTCCGAATTCCATGCTGTATGTTCCAGTACGGATGGTCAGTGGAATGTAAGCTTGATTGGGGAGTAGACCGCTGTTGGAAACACCACTATGAGGCTGATTCTTGCGGCTTGTGTTGTTGCTGGTGGAACCACGACTTCCACGACTTCCTTCTTTGTTGCGGCTGCTTTCAATACGACCACCATCTCGATCAGGTCCATGGTCGTCGCCACCATCCGGATCATTGTCTTCGTCAGGATCTTGGATGGGATCACGGATCTCCTCGACGTCAGCTGTTCCAAGTCGTCGGACCATCCATCCACTAAAAGGATGCGCCTCTTTGAAGAATACCAATCGACGGGCATACTCATCATGGCTCCAATTGAACCCAGCGGCAACTCTCTTGAAGAAAAATGTTGTCATGGTGATGCTGAAGTGGAGCATATGCAGCATTTCGATGAATTTGTCTGGATGAATATACATTCCCATCATTGCAAAGCCATCTCCAGGACGTGGAAAGGGATAACCACTCTGAGCGAGCCAAAAGATGGGTTGTCGAAGCAAGTGTTCCTCAAACTTCCAAGCAATCTCATTCCCACACATCACATACGGCGTATTGACACCATCGTAGTATTTCTGGACCACGTCCAACAGGACAACGCCGGACTCCTTGAGTTTGTCGATGATTGAATAGCAGCGTTCACACAGAGTGAGTGTTGAAGCCGCAAGACGGATGAAGTCATCCATAGGAAATTCATCTTCTTCATCATCATTGCTATTCTTTGCGGGTGAATCTTGGGTTGTCTCGTTGACTTCGGGCAAAGCAACTCCTGCCGGTGGTGGCGGATTGGTGTCAATCAAGCCGGCAACAGGTTCCCGAGGCGGCGTACCTGGTGGTTGATTGGGATTCTCTGCGGCTATGATGGCTGGGACGTGGTAGTAAACAGATCCACTATCAGCAAGCTTGGAGCCAGGACGAATCGAATTAATGGTTGATCGACGCTTCTTCACAAATGAAGTGTTGGGAGAATCTTCGGCGGGGGGGACATATCCGTCGGAGGATTCAGAACGAGGGTAAAAAGGATCGAAACGCACATTCTCCGATGCTGCGGCATAAGGAGGAGGCTGCGAACGCCGTTCGAAATGTTCCACTTCCACATCATCGACCGATTCGTACTGCGAATAGCCACGTGGGTAATGAGAACGAGGAGCCTTTCCACTGGTACTCATGCGCGCAAAAGGTTGCCGACCCTTCGAAGTAATATCGGACATTGTTACCTTGTTCGAAGGCTTCTTCGCATAGGGGTTCACAAAAGGCTTTCGAGCCGGTGGTTTTTTGCCGTCATCGTCGTCGCTGGAGGCCATGGCTGATTCTTTTCTTCTGTTCTTTGCTCTTTGCTGTTTCGAAGTGTCGAATTCTTGGAAAATGAGAGATATGGGTGAAAATCGTTGGCTTGCTGACCGGATACCATGCTTGCAAACGGAACCAGGACGTCGGTTGAGGTAGTGAACGCAATTATGTATCAACAACTGGCCATTACGCATTCCATGTTAAGCCCAATGAACATTTCTTACAGTTTCGAGCACGATGCAAAATGTCGGTTTACAGTTCCGGGCACGATGCAAAACGTCGGTTGAAGCTGGTAAGTGACAAATCAACAAAGCACGTCGTTTTCAAGGAATTGCATGCGGTCTAAGTACCCTTGTTCGGATCTTTCTACACTACGTTTGGAAGGATCGTCATTACGCCGGCGAATGTTTAAGTATTGTTACGCACCAACAGCAACGATTCTATACAATTCGCCCATCCAAACGCCACATCTTTTGTCGTATTAGGTACGAAAAAAGATCTTCGAATCTAATATCGCGTGATCAAGTGATATTGACTTAACAAGTCTTCTGTTTCTTTGCGACTTGAGCGGACGAAGCACAAGGCTTGAGGGTTTCTTGTTGCATTTTCCTGTAGGAAACTGAGTTCTTCTGAAAGGAGTGAAGTTCCTTAAGACAAATTGTGTCTTCGACATTTTTTTGAGTAAGTCCCGACGCACGAAGGTATCTCCTGTGCTGATCTGACACTGTCAACCCAAGATAATTGACGGCTCCTATCTTCTGCTGGGTGGACAACGATTCGATGAAATCTTCATTGGTTGTGAGCATCTTGGGAGTTGCTCTGGCCACTCGACCGTCCTTTAAAAGTCCTCCCTCATACATTCCGTCTCTTCTTCCTCGTGCTTGTGCCTTGAAACCAGTTCTTCTTGTGTTGCTACGAACTTTCCTCATATCCTCCAAGGAAACATCGAAGTGTCCAAGACTACTACGCACGAAGGCAGCACCCGGACAGCTATATCCCAGGCGTTTCCGACAGTCTTCGCAGTCGCCAGTTACCTTACCATCTTGAGCTGAAAGCGTTAGAACACAACAATTGCGACTCACAGAAACCATTTTTTGGGCAGTTAAGTCGAGTGGCTGTCCTTGGGTTGAATAGATGTCTTCGAACGGATCCTCTTCGCCATTGAGGGATGATTGAATCTTCAGAATTCTTTCCTTTGTGAGTGGGTGGCCGATTCGGTACCCAACATTGCATATCCATGCTGTGGGAATACCCGTGTGGTTGACATCGAGTGGAATGACATCACGATGCAGTTTCAGGAAGGAACTTGCAATCAGGCAGATACGTGAGCAAGTTCTGGGAATAACAACTGTACAAGGATCTTCACGGTCCATCGCGTCCTTCTTCAGTAGGCTTGGATACGTGTCGACAAGCAGTCTTGGAAGGGATACATTCAAGGCAATGGGTGCGTTCTTTCCTTTGATATTGTGGTGGTGGTGACTCTCATTACTATTACTCACAGTGACAACACCGGCATACCCAGGATGACTGTAATTGAAGTTGAAGTATGATCCATGTCCGTACATCTTGAGGAAATGAAGTGCCGCAGCTTTTTCTCCACGCTCTTCAATCCAATTTCGCATCAGTAACTCTGTCACCTTGACCTTCTGTTGGATGGTCTTGCAGTGATGAATCATCTGAATGTGTCTGTGAGCAACTGAGTACTCCCTGTCACTTCCTTTGGCGAAGAATCTGTCTCGCATCTTCTTCACGTAACCATCGTTCTTCGAAAAGTGTTGTGTAATGTGAAAGTAACAAGGCGTTGCTCCATTGCTGTTCGAAACATCGAGACATTCGCTTCTCCAAGTTTTCCAATCGAATAACGGGGAATTGCTTGAAGCAATCGCAGTGGTTGGAACATCCGACGACGAAGCAACAACTGGAAGACTTGCAGAGTACTCTGGTATTATGGCGGCCGAAGCAATTCCGCCGACCACACTACAATCAACCAATGTATCGGTGTGTCTGGGTATCTCTGGAATGGGGTCTTCATCACATATGGTCGGGTGTCTGTTGAAGAACCGGTGTGCTTTTATAAAAGCCTCGGCCCTATCAGATGTGCCCCAATCTATGGCCAATCTCTGCCCAAACAGTTGACAACAAAGGTCGCGGAGAACATAGAGTGAGAAACAGTACGGATAGTACCGCTCTGCTCCAACGTGTAAGTAACAGATTGGTCTGAGGGAGGCCGTAACTTGATTCTGTGTCTCTCTTTCCTTCACAGAAAGTGAACCAATGGTTACCATTGTGCTCAGGTCAAGGCAAGTTCCACCTGTACCATCTGCACATATCTGTCTTGTTCCCACAGGCCTTGTTGCCAGATGCATCAACATAAACATCCCCGTGGGAGATGTCACGAGAAAAGATTGTTCCATCTTCTCGCTGAAGTCTGTTCGCTTGTTGGGAGAGTCCAATCGCATTGCATGCTTGAATCGATTGTGCATCCTACCGTATGTAAGGTCAACAATAAACATCTCGTCCACCCTGACACCCAGTGCAGTGGCCAGGGAATCAGCCGATTGATACAGTCGTGGTTTATATCCATCAGGCAAGGTGAGTCGCCAATTGAGCAGTGCGCGATAAAGGTTGTATGCATTTACAAGATCTTTGTTCGAACCCAAGCATCGCTCAATGAATTTCACCTTCCTGTGGTTCATGTAGTTCCGTAGTTGCCTCTTCAAATGTTCCCTATACTCGGGTTGAAGAAGATAGGTGTGCCCTCGCATTGGATGGTTCCCATTCTTGTTCCTGACCGCGCATTCCAGAGCTTCCGTGATAGCTCTCAACATTTCCTCAGCAGCAATCTTCAAAACAGTCCTATTCCTGGCGGATTCTTCAAAGGAAAGCATTTCGTTGATGAAGGCAACTATGCAATTTGCGAGACCATGCTGGTCACTAGGAGAAGTCGGCTTGCTGGTAATGGAGTGATTGTGTGACAGGAATCCTTTGGTATAAACCTTGTAGACAGGTGTCGATCCGTCAATACTAAGACATCTAATCTGACATCTCCATTTGCACTTGTACAAAAGACCTGTAGCACTGTGAGTAGAGTTGGCGATGCAATGGAACTTGTATTTCTTTGTTCCATTCCTTGTTCCTTCCGTTCCGTCAGCTTTGATACAGTACTGTCCATTGTAATACCCACCGAAGTGTGATTCCACCTGTGCCAAAGCATCTTCAATAGTCCCACAAGCATTACATTTCGGTTCTTCCAAGAAATCACAATAACGCGGAGATCGTCCGTTTCCAGTAACGCCGACCTGAACTACTCTGGGTGGCTTCGTATCATTTTTCCAGTAGGCACTCCTTGGAAACATCGTACCATTCATCCCATGATTCGACATCTTGTTCGGACAAAAGTAACTCCAACTAAGCAGAGATGTCGATACTACTAGAAGAGTAGACGAAATCGCAATGGCAAAAGTCAAGATCTATTTCATCAATATCTATCCTAGAGAAGTGGCAAATCGGATATTCTAAAAGGGAGTGCCGAAATATCGAATTCCTTACTCTTCAGGAATCATCCTCCGATCATCCTATCTCTCTCAAGAGACTGTTCCGCCGATTCAGCATCCTTTTCCAGTTGTTTGAATCAATTGGCAGAAAATTTGAGGGCTTTCGCGGCATGCACCACTCCGACAAACAGATCTTTCCTCGCTGTTTCTCCCTCCATTACAAAAAAAAAAAACCGCGTAACCATGACCGCGTAACTTCGACCATGGCGCATGTCAACAAAGCCGTTTCACGCAACCACTCTTTGCCATTGATGCTTCGTACATACCCTATCACTGTCATACAACCATCCTACAAACAAGACAAGAACCAAACCATGGCATGGGTACGTACCATTTCGTTGAAACCACTGCTTTTTCGGAGGCCGTTTCTTTGCTTTTTTCCTGATTAAAAACATCGCCAACATACTAACCCAATGCATCTATTACAACACTGCAGCAATCCAAATCAGCAAACAGGAAATACAGAAGCACCGCGTCTCCTGCGTCTCCTACATCATCTTGCCTTGCTGACAAGGTACGTGTCGAATTTGGCCGTTGTTTCTTTGTTCATCATGACTCGACTTAATTGATTCATTGGACTAACTTGATATTTGTATCTGTGTTGTCCCGTCCTCGTGACTAACCAATCGTGAATGCACATAAATCTCACACGTTTTGTCTTTATGTGCCGAGAGCCGGCCTACCCATGTGAGTCGCCAGGTTGTGGAAAAGTCCGTACTCCACGCTGGTTAAATATCTAGAGCGATGTTTCATCATCAACCTAGTATGACTAGCGCGGTCATTGAAAAAGGGATGAGTCAGTTCTTGCTCTTCCTTATTTAACTGTTTTCGGCTCTGGCACATCTGCCTTAAGCTGCTCGTCGTATGTCGTATCAAGACAACTTCTTGAACTATCTGCATTTTCGCGACAGCTGCAGGACGGGAAGGAGAAGTCTCCTCTCTATCGTACGCCATCTTTCGCAGGGAAAATATGCTGTTCCACTCCATTGACTATGTAGTGAAATCAAACTGATCTAGGTGAAGAGAGTGTCTTGACCTATGATATGTCTTGCGCGCCCCAAGTTCTGTGGTGACGGCAAATTCCATCGATATATCTACTTATCGGGAACTCAGGGGAGTTAATAAGTGCACACTTACCTTCGTCGGGGGTTGTATTTCCTTTGAACGGGAGTCCTAAGTGTTTGGACGCCCCATGTTCTTCATGAGTAAACTTCTTAGCATGAGTTTGAGTAATAAAGTTTCGGATGCTCTCTGTATCAGTAACAAACAGAGTGTAACGGGTTATTGTTTCCCCTTCTCGTCTGTTGAATCTAACATAGATGAAGTTTCGAGTGTCTCTTGTCTTGCGACGTTGTATGAGTTGATTGGCCATGGACAAGTTAACGATGCTGAACAGATCGTCAGAGTCTAGTTGAGTAGTTGCTAGGCAATTATTATTTGCCGTAGACTTCATTAGTTGCAAACAAATCTTGTTTACTATTTAGTGAGATATCTTCATCACTAGGTATGAGAAATCGAAACATGGTTCCGTTGAATCATCATCCTGGCCTATCCTCAGACGGAGATCTCTCCATCCGAATGATTAAGTCGAATTCGCAAGCGCCTTTCAACGGCAGCCCTTTTCTTGTCCATCATGTTGATGGATCCAACAGAGGAGTCGTCCTCGTTGTCGGAGTTGTCTGACTGTGCTTGGCAACATGGTTGCATTCGCTTTCTTCTTGCGATCAGCCTTGACGCAGCGTTGGAAACTTCTTCATGAGGACAGAGAGTTCCTTCTTGGTGAGGTCTTGGCGTCGTCGGACTGCGTTTTCAAGTTTGTTCTTGTTTTACGCTTGTCTTGTTATTGTGTCAGACGAGGACTGAGACTTGGCCTTGAGCTTCTTCAGAGTTCATGCAGTCAGCAGTGTTGTGAGTGCTGGACTCGTGGTACGAGCAGCTTCGATTTTATTGATGCAAACGCGTGCCGACCTCCCTGGTACACTTCTACTCGAGCTCTCGTAGAAATGTACGAGAAAACCTGGCACGCGTTGAATCTTTAAAACCGAAGCTGCCTGTAGTCGCACCATTTTCTTCGTTCTTGGAAGAGTGGTCGTTGTTGCGAGTAGACTTGTACTTCTTGCTGTTGTTCTTCTTCGAAGGAGCTTGCTTGGCATCACCGCCCTTGTCAAAGTCTTCGGAGGATTCCATGCGTTCGCAGAATCCAATGGTTTCTCCGATAGAGCTGAGAAAGGATCGAAGTTTGTTCGTCCATCTTCTTCATCCACGAGGTGAATTCCATGACAAACAATGTCAATGACTTCGTCATGGTTCAACTTTTGGTTGGGTCCAAAGGTGGTAGACGGGAAGTTCATCGGTGTTCATCGACTGAGGTTGTTGACATAAGCCCGAGTAGACATATCAGCAGGCTTACGCATCTTGCGGCGACATGAAGCGTTTCTGCTTTTCAAGAGCCTTGTAGGGACAGACCCGCTTCGATACAGGCATTTATGCCAAACGTAATGTCAGTCGTCCAAAGCAGGCTAGAGGCTCCGTTCCAGGCAGCCTGGAAACGTGCTTGGAAGTGGCTTCGTCTTCACCGCCACGTATGTCGCGTGGAGGAATGCGCGTTGACTGCAATCTGGCGCAAGGCATTCCAACGTATTTCACGGTGGCCTGCACAGCTAGATTCGTAACTGCTCTTGGCAGAGCTAGAAGTCATCTCCTGAGGAGTTATGTTTGTCGTAGGCGTGGCAATGGCGAGCCCGACGAAGACCTTCTCCATACGTCCAGCCACTTGATGGTTGACGTGGAGTCTCAGATCCATGATGATTTGGACCTTGAAGGTGTACTTGGGGCTGTTAGCATCTGCTGGAACAGTGCGAAGTTGTAGGTGGTAGAGCGAGAATGTCGATTTGCATTCATCGTCGAGGTCGATGAGAGGAAGGATTGGTTTGTCGCGCAGCTTAGACTCGAAGCTGGTGTATCGTCTTTGGCAATCTTCATGGTGAGGAATAGGTTGAGGGTAGCTGAAAGCTATTGTGTTTGTTAACAAAATGCACTACGCTAAAGCTATAGTGTAAAGATCTTTCAGAGTGTTTTTGAGTTTGAGAGAATGAAGATGAGAGAGATTAGAAAGCTATGAAAACTAATCAACGAGGGAGATATCATCAGGGACGTAGATCTGTCCCCGCGGGAGATGTAGAGTGTGATAGAGTAGTAGGTTGCGGTAGCATCTACTCACTCCACGATCCAAAAACGGAACGCGTGGAAGATTCGTTAGCATTTATCTAGTAGCGTGGAAGTACTCCACGCTGGTTAAATATCTAGAGCGATGTTTCATCATAACCTAGTATGACTAGAGCGGTCATTGAGAACCTGTCTCAATGACTATCTACGAGAGACTCAGTCATGAGTCGAACTCAAAACCCTATCTAGGATCGAGTCGCGAATAAGGCTAAGAGCCGGTTATTGCACATGTAAGAACTTAATACCGATCGCGTAATGCGATGGCCTTATTCTGGAAGAATACGGCCTGAACTACGGTACATCAAGGGCGACACAACATCGTCGTGATGCGTTGTGAGACTTAACATCTCCAACAATGATGGTTCTTCAGAAAGATGGAAGCCAGCGAGATCGCTGAGCTCATGGCTGCAGACGAAGAGGACTTCCCTAGCGAGTGCAATACACGGCTCTTAGCCTTATTCGCGACTCGATCCTAGATAGGTTTGAGTTCGACTCATGACTGGAGTCTCTCGTGAATAGTCATTTGAGACAGGGTTCT
>CAICTM010002638.1:0-12924 GCA_903772945.1 Seminavis robusta | reverse complement strand
CAAATACAACAAACTGCTCTCCAAGAGGCTGAACCTGATGAAGACGGTGACACTATCTATACAACGCGAGTCGCTGACCAGCTCCGTCGCCGTTGGAATTTACTTGCGGGACGCTGTTGACGAAAGCAAGCCGAAAGCCAACAATACTCGTGATCCAATGGGTTCTTTGCATACCCGACTGTTGGAGGAAACATACCTGACACCTCTTTACTATTGACTCGTGTATTAATCATCTAGTCCGGTTCGCATGTAAATTCATCATGCAAGGAACCAAGGGAGTTTTAGGTCTAAAGTGTTACGGGGTCCTTATATCCAATTCAATCACAAGAATTGCTATGTACCACCAGAAAATCCTCACTTTTGCTTTTCAGCTTAATCCAAAACCAAATTACTCCCCAATAAGCTGCAGTATTACTAGCTAACACTGAAAAGCAAAGGCTCCATCTCGAGTACGAAGTCAACCGCCTCGAGAGAGTATTACAAGTTGACATCAAGTCAATCAAGACTATCATTGAGTTAACACCTGCAACAGAGAAGAGGTTCGCAGAATAAGGCTCTAGCTACACTATAAAGGATACGAAACACCTCTAACAGACGAAACGTGACAAAAGCAAGACTGAAAATCCCATTTACAAGGTACGACGACCATTCAACAGTTTCCGGCCGGAACTGGAAGCATCTACGTATACCAGGTGATAAAGGAGAAGATTCTACACTGATTCGCTATTGTCACCATCGCGGAATTACTCTTATCCAGTGAGTTGAAGTCGATTACGTCATCAGAAGGCTTTTCGCTCGCAAATCACTCGAGCAAGAGGCCATCAACGGCATCCAAGCTACTGAACGAACTGAGGGTTGCAAGCCAAGAGTCCAATAGAGAGGAAGTTGCGGCACACGACAAGGGTACTCTGAGTATCAGTGCAAGCTTCTAACTCCCAAAATTGAGCGAGATAGCTCAAATCGTGTCAACAGTGCTTGTGAGCTTTGAAAGCAAAAATCCCGGTAACACTCGGAGAGCCAAATCTCCACCGTGCACCTGTTTCGAGTGCTCAAACTCACACCGTGTACTCATCTAAGCATACACAAGGCATCTGCAAGAGCAGAGCACCATACGAAAGGCACAGAGGAGTTCGCTACTACCCTGAGCCACGAAACGTCCTACGGACACATACAAGAACACCACGAGTTCCTCTGGAATTACGTGAGCTGTTGAATCCAACAGAGGCTATCCAGCCACACACAGGTGCACCAAGAGTGACCAAAAGAAGGCTATCCAGCCAACAAGAAGCTTTTACAGGCAACTACAAGAGTAGTGCCCGTCGTGAGATCCTCCTGCAGGAGTATCCACACAAGAAACACAAGCTAGTTCCAAGGAAACAAGCAAAGCACAAGAGTGCATTACCACACCAACGGCAACCATGAGATTCCAAGGAAGAGGTGGTCGTGGTGGAGGAAGATACCCTTCTAGGGGGGTAGGGGATTCAATTCCTCAGGAAAGAAGCCACCAAGGAAGAGCAACAGCTACAGGAACCAGAACAAGAGTTCCAAGCGTTAGTTCCTCTTCCATCACAAATGGACAGGCTGACACCAGGTATTATCCTTTTGAAGAGACCCTGACACACATTGTCCAGGATCTAAGGATCAAGCCTGAGTGGGATGATGTGCCACTGGCTTCATTGGCCATTGAGACCATGACAAGTCAGGCACCTACCAAGCCGACCAAGCCAAACACTCCAGGTATCACTGCTGATCCCAAAGCCCAAGAGTACGATGCTTTGGAACTGAGCGAGTACAAGGCAAAGTCATCTCATCTATGACAAGTCGACTCGATCCTATAGAACTTCTCAAGACAGTGCAACCACCATCACAGGTGACATACTGTACCGACGCCATGAAGTCCAAGCTTAGAGGTCTAGGAGACTACGAGATGCAGTCAAGCTGGATCCCATTGAGTGCTCAAGAGGATCAGATTGATAGTGATGCAAGGCTCAACCAAGAGTTCCCATTGCTACATACATCAAGACCATCCAACGTGGCTGTGTTCCCAAAGCAAGGCGACCATGACAGAGTTGAATTCTACTTGAGAAAGGTCGACAGCGACGTGATCAAGTGTATGACCTGGTCTGGAAAACGGAGCTCATTGATGCCAGGACTATCGGTTGGCTGAATACAAGGCCGCACCAGGATCACGACGCCCAAGAAAGATACTAGTGACGGAAAGGCTAGGTTGAAAGCAACCAGGGCTACCATGGCTACAAGAGGAAGATATGGAGATACCAGAAGACCGTTGAGGCAGACCTATGCCATGAACGTACCATCCAGTTCCCCGATACCCTTGATCATCTAGAGAGACGCTGTCCAATGACAGATTCAAGCCCAGCAAGGATGGTTGGACCAACGGAAGGCCAAGGACCGGAAGCCATATTCCAATCCCAAGCCACCTCCTTTTGATCCCAAGAAGATGAAGGAAGGGCTCCCAGCTGCTGTCTTCTATCAGCAGTCCCAGCCAGGGCAGCCTGCTACTGTTGTGGAAGCCCGGATCACAAACTTCCGCAGTGCAAGGTGAAGTCGAAGATTCCCAAGCCTGAATGGGCCATCAAAAAGTTCAATGGCATGAAGAAGTCTTCATGCCACAGTACACCAACACCAGATGCAGCTCTCCAAGGAGTGCCACCACAGTGGTGACGGCGCCAGCTCCAGCTCCAGCTCGAGACTCTTCGAGCAGGAGTGTGATTCAGTGGAGTCCCTTCACCTCCTACGAGCCAGTCGAACTTTCAACAGTTTCCCATGTCAAGCCAAGCCCCCAGGCCAGCGCGCAGGGTCACTGCAGTTCCACTTTCAGCACCATCAAGTCGATAGAGTCCCGCCCTTGATGGGCAGAGATGACTCAAACACCGACAGTGAGCCGGAAGCTCCATTGACTGGGGAGCATTCGCTACCGATTTCCTTGGAGGCATCCCACTTTATGCAGAGAGTGGAGGCATGATGAGACATCATCCGAAGAAAGCTATCACTCGGCTACGGCCATGATCAGCTTGCTGAGGGAGTCCTGACGGTTGTAAGCATTGGATCCGACCTTATCCTCCAGCGGACAATGATACACATAATATAATTGTCAGTGTTCTGCCCACCCTGACACCGTCTTCAACACAGATCCATTCTGAAGGAGTTATCCCTCGGATGGCCAAGACGATATCAGAGCTGCTGTTCCGACTACAGCTCGGATACAGAGAATGAATTTCGTTGCGTGTACCGTGGACCCAGCCGGCCTCAACGGGAGAATCAGCGAGGCAACTGTTATGAGATTCCAAGACCAGACTCACTCTCAGTCGAAAAACAGAACCATCAAGTTGTGTTTGAGTTCCCAGGAGTGGCAGATGCCGAACTCACAGGAGTGGCAGAGCCAAATCTGCAGGAGTGTCGGTCAAATAACCTCATTCCTGATGGAGCCAACACAGTGTTATCTCGACAGTGGCATTCCATCCGAACTGTCATGAACCAGGACAAGATTGTCCGCAAGCGCTATCTCCCAGAACCAATCGAAATGGCCACCAATGTTGGAAGCACCAAGCTTACCCAAGAAGGGGACACACTTACGCAATGGTTATTCCAATCCAGGAGGCATCGCCAATATCAACGCTTGTCTCTTGTTGTGGATGACTGCGTCAGGGCAGGATGGATCCTATGTCCTCATGGACTAAGAGTCGACGACGCCATTACCACTACCCCCAACTGGATCCATACCAGTATGAAGGACCGCCAAAGTCTTTATGGAGTTGTTGATTGAGCAATGACCTGCTGGATCACATTGCCCAACTCAACCAGTTTTCACCGGAGATTCCAGCACTGTTGGTCCAGACGGTGGAAGCAACCTCGAAGGCTTTCCAAGAAGCAAGCCAAGGGTGCATTTCTCGACAGAAATCTGAACCACAACCTCCAGCGCCCTCTTGTGAGGGATACCGCACATGATCGGACTGGTCAAAATCGCGATGTCCCGTCAAACTGGAGGACATGATCGCGCTGAATTAATTTTCGGGAGCGATCATGGCAAGGCCAAGGGCCTATACTACACGCAGACGCCCACCACCAGTGACCGACAGTATTCCTACTGTACCGGGATGAGCTGTGCACCACACAGGGTTCCTTGACGCCGATGCATGGATGTGTTTTATGTCTGTGAGATGGCCTTTCTGGCATTCACTTACTTGCAAATCCGACACCGCGAATCAGCCTACCTGCCAACAGAAAACGAAAATCATTCTATTCCGCAATTGACAAGATTTATGATCGGTACGGAAATAATGAATTTCAAGATCCAAGAAATCCAGTGCGACCTGGAGTTCAAGAGCCTGATGGATCCTGTGCAAGAATGACATGGAGCTCAAGCTCAACATGGTAGCGGTCAACTCACAGTGGCCCGCCGAGCGGAACATCGCACCTTGAAGGAGCGCATCCGCAGCAGCCTGGCATCCACCCCGTTCATGGTGATCCAAAGGTGATGATTGTGGAATTGGTGTACGATGTTAATTGTAAACTCACCTCTTCTCCCGCGCTTGAGGAATCTCTAAAAGTGTATCTCCCAGGTCATGATCCTGGAGGGTCGGACCACAAGCTACAAAAATATTAGTACACTTTGGGAGCTATTGTCTCGCTTCCAACGAACCAGACAAGCTCAATTCTATGGAGCCCCGGCGATTGGATTGCATTTATCTCCGTCCAATTGAATGGACAACCACCAAGGTGGACACAGCGTGATGGACCTCGTCACCTTTGAGGTGATCACGTGACAGAATGTCCGCATCCTGCCAATGCCTCGCTCAGTCACTGATGCTGTCGAAAAGCATACGGTGAGGTAAGAAACCACTAAATTCTTTCACAACGTGACTTGTATATATAATATTACTCTCTCTGGTGGAGCAACTCGATTCTTCAGAAATCTCCTCTCTTCATACCGGTCCCTTCATGCTCTGGGTGGCACTGATGAAGGCACGGCACAATAGTTGATCCTCAAAATCATCAAAATTCGACACGCTTGCGCTTGGACTTGCTCGTCATCAGCGACTAGTCTTCTTGACTTTCTTGAGTATTGTTGGTGCGGCTCTTGCGCTTTGCCGCCTTGCTCTGCACGCTGCCTCTTCCGCCTGCCTTTGCCGCTTTTGCCGCCTTTGCCGCCTTTGCCGGAACGGAGGTCTTCTGCCGGGTGTGCAGCCTGGTGGTACCTTGTCTTCTGCCGAGGAGATCTCCTCAATGTTCACTGTTTTTATCCAGCTTCTGGTTTAGGTCTACAGTGGCGTTATGTCCTCATCATCTCTCAGAGTCTTCTCTTGTTTCTTCCTCTTCTTTTTCAGCGATCTCCTCTTCCTCTTCTTCCTCGCCACAAGGATCCTCGGCCTCTTCACTAGCCTTCTTCTTTGGTGTTGGCCATGGTCAGTGAATAACAATAAAGAACAAGAGCAAGAGGCTAGCTAGCGAAATGAACAAGAGGCTAGCTAGCGAAATGGGAGCGAAATGGCTGCAGCGAAATCCAAAAGGAAAACGTTGGTTAGTCGAACGTTTAGTCGATCGTGGTAGATAACGTTTTTCTTAAATTTTTGACTAAAATATCGACTAAACTGGATAGTTCGAGATTTAGTCCGTGGAGGAAAGACACCTCCTTGACTAAAGGTTACGGACTAAATCTGCGACTAAACAAGGTGCTAAAGTACTCCTTTAGTCCCTACTTTAGTCGCTTGGGTAGAGAGCGGCCTTATGACGGTATGCAGCCTGTACCAATAATATGCGCATACCGAACTCAGCTGTACTCACAGGCATCTACCGGTTCAAAAGGGGCACACATACAGTACTGTATCTATTCGTATTCGTGCATGCAATGACCCAGTAAAGACCATTTCACTTAAGGAGGTACACCGACCTTTGATTCACGAGTAGGATTAGCATGTACTGATAACCCAATTCAACACGGTGGCTTCGAGCCAAATATTTCATTTTGCAAAATGACGCAAAAGCTGTATTGGACTGGCCAATGATGGCATCTAGCCTGCCGCTACCGACATTTTATTGGGTTGTATACGTCAAGTAGTCATTAGGCTTGGCACCAGCGGCGGTGGCAACATGGGAGATGTCAAAATGGTTGATATCGATTGGATGAAGTCAGGGAGTTCTCGATTTTTCATGACACCACGATGGGCAAGTCTATTATCCTCCACACAAAACCTCCGTTGTTGCCATTACCACCGGCGTGTAGAGCGTACTTCACTTCCCCAGGCGGCATACTCGCATTGTCATTGGACGTCATTGGGATAAGATCTTAGAGGTGGAAGAAGGTCAGGTCCATTGCCGGTGCAACAACGACAATCAACTGCTCCGGGGAAGTTTATCGGCTGCGAAACAAGCCAGTCTGGCGTCCAAAAGTTTCTCTCCGACGGAATCTTGCAAATATGGCGCCCTTCTGTTTCTGTGGCGGGAGATGGGCAATGCCAGTGCGCAGCTCGAATTACTCCTCTCATTATCTTGCCATAAGCTACTCAGAACTTTGGACAAGTCAGGTATCACCATGAAGCTCCGCAGTCCGTCGCAAGCCATTACTGTAACCCACTTCGGTGGAACGTCAGTTGATTTCCTCGCTGATCACATTGTCAACAAAGTGGATTATCCATCTATCCGTGTTTGGAATCCATTGACAAAGTACCCCTCTCCAACCGTGGGTGCATCTCTACGGGCTACCGTCCTCTCAATCAAGAGAGAGACTAAGATCTGCTTTGGGAACAAAACTGTTTTGAAGCTGGTACTTTTTGATGGTAGCAACAACTGTTTCAAAGCTGTTACTGACACTTTGCTTTCTGAAACTCTACCTGATGTTCAGAAAGGATGCGTCCTTTCTATCCCAGAGTATAGTTGGATCAAGCTCAATTCTGATTCCTCTTTCAAATTCATTCGCATCATGATGATTTCTTCTTTCGAGGCTGAGACTGCTCCCACCTGTGAACCCATGCCTGTTCTGCTTCTCGACGATCCAGACGAAAACAGAATTGGTAGGTCTGCACAGGCAATGTTGGCCAACACTACATCTTTCCATCCAGACGTTGTCAAGAGGTGCCACAGTACCGGGCAGGTGGTATTCACCTGTGCTGAGTGTCTTTACGATCCTAAGACCAATGCCGGTTTTGTCTATTGTGCTCCTGCCAAGAGGTGGCAGTTAGCTGGAGCTGCACCCGTTGCGACCAGGTTCCTCAAACCAGACTTCAAGAAGCTTTTCACTACTGGTTTGTCCGACAGTGATGATGACTCCACTGTCATGTACTGCGAATGTCAATCCAAGTTCAACTATACCTGCTGTGGAAGGTTCACTTTTTCTATTACGATGATGGACACTGACCTTCTCTTTGACAAGATGATTGCGAAAGTTCCGGTTGACAAGAGGGTTGCTACTTGTTGGGATGAACTCGACGCTCCCAAAAAGAGGTGGTGTGTCTATCATTGGATTGCTCCCAACCTTTACGACCTTACTGAACGCACCGAGCTCCCTAGCTGCATTGTCAAGTATGTTCGAGAGAAGATTCCCAACGATAACGAGCAGCAAAGCTACACTGGGTATGTTCCAAGGTTCACTCATCAGTCTATTCTGTCTCCCCTCAAGGCGGAAGCTGATGTGGCTGAAGATACTATTGGTGACGACGACTATGGAGAACCGACTACCGAAGAGTTCGAAGCTTACGCCAAAGAAATGGAGGAAGAGGCTTTTTCCAAGGGAGAACGTGACTACTGGAGTGTTGCCTTGGAGATTGCTGCCACCTATGATGAACAGAACAATGCCGAAGGTTCCGCCGACAAGAAACCCGAAGGTTCGGCCAACAAGAAAGAATCCAAGTAAGAATGGAAAAGTGGTAAGAAGCGAGGTGTAAAGGCCTCTGTAGCTTCGATAGTATTGAGATAGTATTGAAACAAGTAAGAAAAGAATTATCTGTCAACCAGCTGTTACTCCTCTTCTTCATTGCTGTTAGTTTCCCGCAAAATGTTGTCGACGACCGAAGAGTAATCTTCCGTGTTGTCCGTATCGAGTGGAATAGTGTCCAGTAAGCTTTGCTGTGTCCTTTCTCTTTCGTTGTCTGTCATTGTTTCTAGGGCTGTCAACGATGGGTGTACATGTGTCAGTTTCTTGTTCATGGGGCATAGTTTGCTGCTACGCCTTTTGTGGCCCCAGTTCCCACATGTTCCACAGTAGTTGTCCTCTTTACATCCTACTGGTCTATTGGAACTTGGCGGTGACACTTTGCTGCTGGAGCTTCCGTTCTTCCTCTTTTTTTTGGGCGGTTCAGTGGTATCTTTTCCTTCCTCCAGTGCAGAACAAGTCTCATAGAACATGTTCTTCTCCCGATCTGCTTTCAGCTGTGCATGATACGCAAGGATTTTCTCATAGACTCTCTTGTTCCTCTGCCTTCTGTACGATGCAGTCTTCTTTGCCGCATTACGCTTGTTCCTTGCCTCATCCACAAGGTTCAGGTAGTTGATTGTTGTTGAATCCAAATCTAAGCCAAGTTCTTCGAAAACTTGAACAAAGAATGCTTTCGGTCCCATAATATTGATGCCAATAGCCATCAATACACGGACACGTAAAGAAAGAGTGCCACTGTAGTGTTTGTTCTTCGGTGCTAGCCAAGAGATAGTGCTGTTCAAAGATTCGTTGACTTGTGTGTCGCCACCATGCACCACCTCCTCGAGCCTCTTCATTCTTGTATACTTCTTCATAATGACACGTAGAGCCTCGAACAGCTTTGGTTCTTTCTCTATGGACCGGTACTGTTTATCAGAGTTGTCTTTTTCTTCGTTAGACTCTTTCTTTCTTGTGCAGAATGTGTCACAACAGTATCTGTGATCATCGAAATGGTGGTATAATGGTGCTTGACTACGTTCTTTCCATTTCTCTTTAGGAACTGTAGCCAGCTGTGCAATCATTGATCTAAAGTTGACAACCAATCGCAGGGTGTCACCTTCGCACATGCCGTGGTTGTGCTTCTTCCTTCTCCCAGCTAAGTTGTACAGATCATTCCTCAGGCCTTTCTTTCGATGGGCAGGATCAGCAATGAAAGTCGGTTCAGGAATATCCCCATGAAGTAGACCACCAGTTCTTCGCACTTCCTTCCAAGTAGGACACTTATGAGGTGGAGGTGTCTTATTCTCTTGTTTGTACGGGAAGCAGGTCTTGCATGGCTTCTCAATATGTTGATCCGGCTTCTTCTTGAATTGCAGAACCAATCCAACAAGTGGTACCTCTGTGAGACCCTTGTTCTTCAAGTAGTCTTCGTTGGACCATTTGGTGTTCGCTCGCATACTAGAGTCATCGTCTGTAATGATCTTTTCCACGTGCAACTGATACAATTCATGTAGGAAGGTTAGCATATGCAGCAATGCAGAAGCTTCCATTGATCCAGAGGAACCTTGATGATTGATGTGGCATTCATGATCAACCGGGGCGGCTGTTCCTTTTGCCTCGTGCCTCTTGCAAGTCGAACAGAAGGTACTTTTCAAACACCAAGCTATGGGTTTGCGTGTCTTCTGACCTATCAAGCAAGCATGACCACTCGATGAATCATGCTTCCTACCACTTCCCCTTTTCTGCCAACCCATATCCATTGATACCACCAACTCGACAGAGAACACAGGCGATTCGTTGGGAATAGTCTTCCCCGAAAGGACATCAGATTTCCATTCTTCGAAATTGAAGCTTCCATCGTTGATCTGGTCATGCATCAACATTCTAACTTCGTGGAACAGGTTGTTCTGCATTGCCTCCTCTGATACCTTTTTGATTGTTGGGTAAAGCGAATCCACAATCTCCTTGAATGTATGTGTTTGCATGGAAATAGAACATGGCAAACTCATGAGACCAAGTAGCCGTGAAGCTTCTGTACCACCGTCACCACCAGCAATATGAGCCATGACAAATCGAACATTCGTTTGAAATTTGAAATTGGAGGGATTTCCGCGTTTTACTTCGATGTTGGTCTGGCTGCACTCTCCCTCCACTGCCCTTCCATTGCACTTAGGGCTGTTACAAACAATCCGAGGCCTGGCTGCCAAACACTTTGTCTTGAACGAAAATTCAATAAAGCCCGACCTTCCACAGAAAGCACAAGCCAAATTCTCCTCGATGAAACGACATAGACTCTCTGTTTCAACAATATTGCGAGTGGGAGTATTGTTGGTACTGACAGGAATGGCAGGCAATTTCTCTGAAGTAGATTGGGGTTCCTGGATGTGAACAGTGCGTGTCACCTCCAAGGAGGGCTTTTGTGAAGGTGCACCACGGTTGAGACACTTCGATACATCCCACGAGATCTGATCTTGAATCACTTTGGGCTTCTTTCTGTCATATCGATTCATCCCAGCTTGAAGCCTCAGACTCTCATGTCTTGCCTTCTCTTGTTGATTCTCATCGAGGCATCCCAGCAACTGGTCGAGTGTTGGTGGGGATCCCTTGCTTCGTGTATTCCTCACTGCAAGAACGGGCGTTACCAGAGGTAGCCCTTCATTGCCGCTTTCGTTCCTTCCGTCATCGGAGCTCATATCAAAAAATAGGCTACATGATACATACAGTACAGATGCCGACGAAAGGAAGATACAGATAGGAACCAAAGGAAGAAACAACTATCTATTACGTGATGTTGACAGTCCACATCTGCTTCCTGTCAACATCGATTGGTCTGGACACAACCACGTTTACGATGTACTCTTTCTGACCTTCAGAGTATCGACTGACTCTTTGTATCTGATTGGCTAATCCAGGGCGTTGGCTGGTGTGGCAGGCTGCTTTTTGATACGAGAATCCTGTGTGTCTGAAGTGTTAGATTCCCCATTCCACATGATGTGCATTCGAGGTCCGAGCTCTCTAAAACTATCGACCGAGGTGCCTCTGGAGCCATCACGTCTGTCCGCCCATCGGAAGGTGGGTGTACCTCCTTAAACGATTGGACTTTCTGTTGAATGTGGAGTGTGGAGTTTAGAGACCACTTTAAACTTGAAGGGAAATACTGAAGTATCTCATTTCAGTACAGTATGGTAGAGACAGTTGATCCCTCTCATAATTATTACGACACCACCTGAACATCAGCTAAAAAGCAGAACAGTCTATTTATCTATTTATACTCCTACGAGCAGTACTTATTTGCTGCTCGTACTTATGACAGACTCCGAGAACTCTGAAGAGTGACGAGTCTGAAGGCATCGGCGGATCTCTGGCACGGTGGTACAGCCAAACATTACAAGCTAGCTACTATTACATGTAGCAGCAGTAGTACGGTACCGGTACTCTATGCATTCTTCATTCTATTCACGCAATTGGATCATTCGCTTCAGGTCGTTTTCAACCTCGCTGGTATCAATCAAGCTTTTGTCTCTCTTTCTGCATGCCCACCGGCCATGCAGCTGCATGGCATCGTAATGCAACTTTCAACACTCTCACAAAATGAAAAACCAAGCGAACAGCTAGCTAGCCTCAGCAGTGCCAACCATGAAGGTCTTCTACAAGTATCGCGCAACAGTCCTCTTTCCATTGGCCATTACTGCTGTGTTGGCCCTGTCTTGCCATCCTGGGGCCACTGCCTTGGACATTGTTGCTCTCCATCCCACCACCAATTATACCATGTCAGTGTCGGAAACAACGAAGAACCAGGTGTTGAAGGTATTGTCAACGACCTCAATGAAGAGTACACAGCAGCATGCCTACACGAGCACTGCCGCCAAGAGGAAACCAAAGACAACAAGGAAAGATGATGGTGATCACAAGATCTCATCGTCAAAGGCTACGGGGCTCTTCTACCTGGCCGGGTTCTTTGGGTTCCTATTGTTCATTACCGCATAACTTCATAATCTAGATCCTTACATACTGTACTTTACATGAACTTGACTGTTGTACCGTAGTCGACTAGACTTTGTGGGGACACGCAGGCTACCGTACATTTTGCCACCGTACGCATTTGCCAAATGCACCGTACATACATACATGTTGCGTCTTCTAGCTAGCTACTAGCTACTTTAGTTTTGATGATCTCCTTCATCGCGGCGCCCCACTAGAGTCTTCGTCCACATCATGTGTTTCGGTAGTACTCATCGGTTGCGTTGTAAATTATTCACTGCATGGCCTCAACTTTTTGAAACAACCAACCAGCCACGGTCGCCACAAGGCCACTTCCATTATGTATTACTGGAGTAACCATATTTTGGTGGATGCCTGACCATGGAGCAAAGCAGTGCCGCAGCTAGAATAATTGAGGAGTGGGAGAAAGCAGCTTGCATCCAACCGTTGTCCCAGCAAAACAAACTGGACTTACTCTCCTGACCATAGATTCAACCCTCCTTGCTGGCTCAAAAGAGGCTCTCCGAAGGCTCATGGCGAGTCACGAGTCGCAGTGCGGTACCGGTATGCTCAATAAATACGAACTTTGCCCCAGGTCACATCATGGTGCTCCTTCGTGGTTGTGAATCCTGCGTCAACAATACTCCCACAGTCCTGGAACAATAACAAAGTGCTGTACGCCCGAAACGGAGAAGATTTAGTTGTAACTCAGAGGTAAATCAATCATGCATGATGGAAGGCCACTTCGGGAATCCTTCAGATTGAGGCAAAATCTCTGGTTGTTGCATGCTTGTCCACCTTTCCTCAGTTGCGTGACTCAGATCACCGTAATTGCCTCGATCAAAGCATATCAAGCAATCACCGTAATTGCCTCGATCAAAGCATATCAAGCGGAAAGGACAGCTACATGTATGCATACTGGTTACTGGTAGAGATGCAGGGTGTGTTGCACCACTAGTACCCTACGTACATCACGATGAAAGCCAATCCTTTGGCATCCTGACATGTGCATGGCTGACCAGCGGAAGTTAACTAATTCATAAAGGCTCAGCTGGCCGCAGCAAGCTAGCGAG
>CAICTM010002637.1:0-12930 GCA_903772945.1 Seminavis robusta | reverse complement strand
TCTGCCCATGGGTGGATGCTGCCAAGAGAGAGTATCGTACCGTTGGTTGGCCGTCTCCGTCCGTCCGATCGGAAGCACCCGGAGCCGATTCCCGGTTGATCGCGAGGAGGACTTCCTGGGCTTTTCGTTGATGTTCCCCCTTCAAGATTGCCTGGCGACCCGCTCTGGATATTTTCCCATTTTCACGGATTGTTCATGTCGGCGGTGGTGTTGGCTGGTTCTGTCCCGCTGACCCGGTTCTGCAAAGGATTCTCTTTTCGTCGTATTCATGGTTCATTGTCTAGTTTCTACTCCTTCTTATTGCTGTTCCCATGGTCAGAACCTGCCGCCATTTTCAAACCTTCGAGTATCTTTTCCGCTTCTACTTATTGGGGTGTTTCAATCTCGGCGCGTTGGCTTCTCAGTGCTGCTGGATCTTGGAAGTTTTGGAGCAGGCATGGTCTTGTGCAGGGGGCCTTTTTCTCGTCTATGGGTCCCAGGTTGATGAGTGTTTTGGCATTCGTCCTGAAGGAGGCTCAGGTACGATCCCTGCCCCTCGGGACTGTCCTTCTGCATTGGATCCGATATTGTTTGTGTTGCTGATTCCCGGCATTGGTGATAGTTGTTGGAACCATGACTCGTCAATCTGGTGCTGTCATCTTCGTTTTGGTGATCATGAACGCTCTTGGAGCTGTTTTCTCGAGACAGAGCAAAGCTCTTGGACGAGGGGACGCGTTCCAGGGAAGTATTCATTCTATCATTTGCTGCTGCAGTTCCCAAAGAGCGGCCAGATTCCTTCTCGATGTGGTCCATTGTGTGACTGCTTCTTCGCCTCCTGCGCTTCTCATCAGCTTATTACAAAGTATAAGTACCATGGAACAGCGGCATCCGCCATCCGGCGACCAAGAAGGAACATACGGTACTGGTAGGTGCTGACCCATCGGTACCGGTCGCGCTGCGAGTGGCATTCGAAAGGCCTTTTTGTTTACATTACAGTCGTACATGGTCATTGGAGTAAGAAGTACTAATAAGAAGTAAGAGTCACTCAGTCTCCGTGGACTGAGACTCTGTAGAGGAACGCCCTTCCACCAACAAGTGCGAACCTGGAACGAGAGCGAGCCCGGCCGGATGAGACCTAAATGGAAATCCGTTAGGATTGACATTTAGGTCGAAGCCGGCCGGGCGAGCTCTCGTGACAGGTGAGCACAGGGGGAGGAAGGGCGTATCTTCTGGAACCATGTGACAATTTCACCTAAGTAATTTAACGTCCGTTACAGTAACTAACGGCACTTCCTAAGTAATCAAATTGTGAGTGTTTTCAGGTCACAACTCCAACACGGTGCAATTTAAGCTGCCAAACCAACCAAAACACGAACCACGGTAAGTCATGCCCCAGTCGAAGCAACAACAACAACAGCAACCAACCGACCGACCAATCAACCAACCTGCACCATGACAATGGGAGGAGTCCTCGCGGCGTTTGAGCAACAACACTCATTAGTAGCATTGACAAGCCCTCGCGGCGATCGACAAGACTCATTAGTAGAAGAACAACAAAAAGCCCTCAAGGCGTGGAAGCCATGAAGCGATCGGTCGATCTACCACTGCAAGCCCCCGAGCGATCACCCAAAGAAAAGAAGGAGTTGTAGCAGTAGTAGTAGCAGTAGCAGTAGCGGACCGACCGAATGAACCACTAAATGATCAACCAACTCGTCGACCGATGGATTGGTTGCTGCAGCTGTTGTTGTTGTGGTCGTTGTTGCCGTTGCCAGGAACACGAACCGTGGTAAAACATGCTTCGTTCCAGTGTTTGCAGCCAAATTTGCAGCCATCGATCGAGTACTAAAATGCCTATAGTAAAAACAGTCGTGTTTGCTTCTCAACTTCAACCTGTCGTAGAATTACTACTAGTAGAGTCTACACGTATTCTCCAAAATAATTGGAGCATGGTTCCCAGCCACAACCTCGCTTTTAAGCCAATCTAGCTACCTCCTATTTTTTATTTTTTTTAAAAGGCTACCATACCAGGTACCTCCGAGCACGACTTGTCCACCGTGCCGCTACCCTTTACAAACCGATAACCTCCACAAATATTGGGGCGGAGAGAGTTGGCAATCTAGCTACTAGCTAGCTAGTAAAGGGTGGTTTAGAGTAGGTAGATTATCTACCAAAGCCAGCTAGCTGGGGGCAGGTTTAAGCAAAGAACAGCCGAAATTCTGGTTCTGTGGGGTCAGGGGCGAGAACTGAGGACCATTTTGGGGGCCAAAGGCTTTGCCCTTGCGGGTGCCACGGAGACATAAATTCTAGCTAGTAGGTGGTGCGGCTAGGTACACCTCATTTTGCCGTGTAGGAACGATAGTGCTAGAGTTGGGGAACAGTGCGGGGTTGGTGCTATCTACCGGTACGACTGTAGTGCACCAACCCAGAGCTGTTGGACCCCAAACACTGGACTGAGCAGCCTGGGTGGGATGGTGGGTTTCTAGTGAAGGGGGCGTCCTTTGGTTGGCTGCTCAGAGCAATGAGTGGAGACTGATTGGCTCTCGATTGACAGTCACTCTCGATTGTGAATGATCCCTGGTAAGCCTGGCTCCAGCTTGCAGTGGCAGCCAGCTTAAGACAGGAGCATTTACGTGTACACTATCCACATTGCTCTGCTTGCTTAGCGTCGTGGTGGGGGCCAAAGGCTACTCCAAGCTCCACTTTTGGACCAGTATCAGATAAATCGCATGAACTAGCTAGATAGATTACAAAACAAGACCCTCATTTCTCAGCTTTCATAGATCAAGTATTGGTGCAGCTACAGTTACACCCACAGAGAACTTTGGAGCAGTCAAAGTTCAATGCTTGTATTCCACGCAGGCCCACTGGAATACTCCCAGACAAGAATGGGTTGTTGGCCAAGTTCAGGACAGTCAACCCCGACAAATTCTCCAGTTCTGTTGGCACTGTCCCGTTGAGAGAAGCGTTGGCAGCCTCCAATACTGCCATGCCACTTAGGAGTCCAATCTCACTAGGTAGTGGTCCCTTTATATCCTGCAGGTTGTTGCAACATCCATTTCATGAGAGGTGAGTGACAAAATGAGGGAAAAGAGATGAAACAGCCATCCAGCCTTGCAAACAAACTTACATTGTTGGAAATGCTCATCAGTTGCATATTCTGTAGCTGCATCAGTTCTGCTGGAATCGTACCATGGAATCGGTTATCCTCTAGCCTCAGTGTAGTAAAATTCCCAGCATGTCCCAAAAAGGTAGGAATGGTGCCCGTAAACATGTTGGAATTCAACGCCAGCCGCACCAGAGCCGTCATGGACTCTAGCTGTGATGGAAGGGAACCTTCCAATTGGTTTTGTGGTAATACCCATAACACCATGTCGGTCAATCTGGCATATTCTGTTGGAATGGTGCCAGTGTACTGGTTGTCTCCCGCTATCATTTCTTTGAGCTTGGATAGGTTGGCCAATTCGGAGGGCAGCTGCCCTGTCATTTGGTTGACATAGGTGCCTAATCCAATCAGATTGGTCATCATGCCCAGCTCGGAAGGAATCGACCCTGTGACTTTGTTGGAAACCCAGTTTATGGCTTCCATTCTCTGTAGTAGACCAATGGAAGACGGAACGGTTCCCTCAATGGAATTGGATAGAATAATCATGGATCGGAGTGATGACAGCCACCCAATTTCGTTGGGCAGCGATCCGTGGAGATTGTTGGAATAGAGTCGAAGGTGTTGGTAAGTTCCATTACTGTAGCAAACTGGCTCTGTGAAATACACAAAAAACGCTGATGCATCCAAATCCCTTCGTGATACTTCAAATGGCACTGTATCCGCTGTATACCATTCGCACTCGTGATGAGTATAACTCAACCAATCGTTGTTTCGAGACCACACGCTGCCAAGTGTGCTGAAGTAGAAAATGGCCAAAGCCATGCGTTGTCGAATTCGCCACGAAGGATACACGTAGTCTACTGTGGCGTTGCTATCGGTAGCAGTGTGGTTCTCCAAAGCTGGGTCCTGAAGAAACCATTCAAATGCCTGGAACTGGGGTGATCCTGGATTGTTCAAGGCAGCCAGTGTGTAGTTGGGCAGAAGACTTTTGAAGTATTCTCTGGTGGACAAAGAAGTTTCAGTAGTGGTTGCTGTTGGGAGTACTGTGGAATTATGAATGTTGTCGTTGATGGCGATTGGGTCTTCATTGGATTCTTCCGGGTTGTTGTTTGCCAGCAATGCAACGAGGAGAATGACCAATGCTACAACAAGGATCAATGTCAAGATGGCTGCCAGCCAAATTTTGTCGTGCGATGATTGTTGAGATCCCTGCTGCTCGTTGTTGTGTGGAATGCCTACTTCTTCGGCCATGGGCAAGTTGTTTGGATTGTCTGTGACTGGATTGGCCACAACCAGTGAATTTGTTGCTACTGGCGTGGTTATTGTTGGAGTCAACCTTGGGTTGAGTGTGGAGAATGTCAGTGGTGAGTTTTGAAAGGATCCCGTGTGATCTGTGGCGAAAGCTCCCGGTATGGCAGTGGCAGATGCTGCGGGTTGTCTTCTCAAGGCAGTCACGCCAGTGGCAGCAACTTCTTCTGCGGTATGGCTTGTGCCTCCGTTGTCTTCTTCTTTGTCTGGCTGTGGCTCTGCTAGTTGGGCTCCTTGAGCTATGGAGATATCTTTCAGTAGAGATGAGGAAGAGCATTCACTGTCCTCGTTGTCGTATTGGTAACGCCTCGGAAGAGTCGCTATTTGTTGGGGCTTAAGGGTTGCTTTGGCTGCTGGCTTCTTGGCGACAACGTCGGGAATCTTTGGATTGTTCTCGTGTTGCTGGATGCTCTCGCCATGGACATTGACAATGTTGTTGTCGTTGTGATGCTTCCCTTTGTCGTTGACGTATTGATGATTCTCATCAGTGCTACTAGCAGTACGACCGTCGAGCACATCTTCGAGCCACGAGTCCACACCTGGCCTCTTCTCGTCTTTGCCATCATTCTTAGTGTTGTCGTCCATGGTACTATTGGCTACGGTACCTCTCGAGCTGTGGATGGTATTGTCTTTCTGTGATCGAGCAGATAGCTTTCCTTCAGCTGTTGCCTGGAGGATGAGCAATGCGCGTTGGGTTACACGTGGTTTTTTCCTCTGGTGCGGGGTGGCACCTGCAATCTTGTGTTGCAAATTTATTTGGTGGCTTATTTGGAGCAGGCTTTCCGGTCCGTAAAAGAAGGCAAGAGAAAGAGTGCTCCTATTTCCTAAAAGTGTCATCCAGTACCGGTATGGTACCGGTGCATTAAAACCGGCAACTGTAATCTGTCTGCACATATGCATGTGTGCTCAGACGCTCAGACGTCCACTAGGGTCTTGGGGCAATAACTGGTATCGATGGCAGTGCTGTCGCTCGGACTGTACAGACGTACGGACTGTACAGGCCCTAATCAGGCCTGTGCCCATCAACCTATCTTTAATTCAATTAACAACTGGCACCACATCGGTTCGAAATGGATGTTTGGACGTTTAAGGTCTGGCCGTGGTAGGGCAACAAATGACAATTCTATGCCTTTATTTGAGCAAATTTGTGTCCAATAGACGAAACGTTTCATTTCCACACCATTTTGGCACAATTTAAAGAAAACCAAGTGTAGCGACGGCCAGACCTTAAACGGCGCTTGAACTGATGTGGCACGTGCAAGGCTAGCTTAGTCACGATTTTCAATCCCGAGACGAAGCCCACTGGCGAAAGCATGCACAAGGACGAACCAACCCCATGCATGAGAAGGAGCAACGGTTTCGAAACTCCCTTGAAATTTTGAGAATCAAGCACCAACCACCAATGACAACAGTGGCGGAAAAAAGAAAGAAGGAAGGTTACATGTAGTATGGCTTGTTGCTGATACATGCAATACAGAAGAAGAAGCGAAAGACTGTTTGGGTACCATCTTCCGGTGAAGAGTGAACGGAACGGACTCATGAAATGGCCGCCCATTCGCTCTTCTAACAACGGCTCGAAGCAGCTGCAAGCAGCACTGGAAAATGGCACCAATTGTCAGACGTTGTGAGAAGAATGGGAACTGACCTTTTGTTCTCGAGCGACCAACAACAGCACCAATGACTTGGTTCTCATGTCGTGCCCATGTCTGTCTTGGTTGCGCATGTCCCAGAGTTTCCACCATTCTTTATAGATAATGCCAATGAGTCCAGTGAGCCATGTGAGTCCATTGTTGCGTTTGGTTGCAGTCTTTTTCATGTTCAAATATCGGTCTTGTTCCTGACTGAATTGTTTAGAGATTGCCCCCTTTAACAGATGATGCCATCCAATGGCATCTTGTGCTTGTTTCAGTGTGTCCCATGAAGGATCGTCTTGGATTGTTGTTGGGCTTTGATGATGTAAACATACTTTGAGGCCTGATAGGAGAAGTCCCAGCACAATTACTGCCCCTGCAGTCCGTCGTGAGGGTCTCCCAACTAGCTTGTTCAACTGGGGCATGGCTCTCTGTCACCCTCATGCCTGAGAATGACACCGTCCTCTCTCCCCTGGAATTCTGATATTCCCTCCAAATTCGATATGGACTGACCCCTGCATCCTGGCCTCCCTCTCTGCCCCCATCCTCCTCATAGCTCTCTCTAACCCATAGTAACTTTCCCATTACAATTACAACTCAAAGCTTCAGCAGATGAGACAAAGGAGGACGGAGGAAACCAAGGCGAATCAAGCCAAGGAAAACCCTCCTCTTGAGCATCGGCATTCATTGCCATGAGCTCACCATGCCGGTACATATAGTGACCAAAACTCGTCTAGGTAAACGGTAAACGATTTCCAAAAAGTGCAATGTCTTAAATTTATGGCTGTAAACGGCACGGTATGGTATGCGGTTTGGGCCGGCCTCATGAAGTACAACACATGAAAATCTCGTGTCACCGTTGATGCCCTTGACATCGTATACCTTTACCGTATCCGCACTTCAATTGGTGGGGCGGCTTTTATTCTTAAAAGTGCCACTCTACTAGGAAGGACAGACACTGTCTCCTGTCTACCTGGCAAACAGGTGCACCAACGTCAAGCTCCTTAGCCGAGGTGGATTGGCCCGTCGTGGCGTTTCTGGCTCCTTGACTGTTTGCGCTGCCTGTTTCCCTCTTTCATCTTTGAGGAAGTGACTTCCTTCGGAGTCCTCTTTGCGGCAAGCTCATCTCTTTCCTTTCGTTCCTTTGGAGTCCTCTTTGCGGCAAGCTCATCCTTTTGGTTTCGTTCCTTCGGAGTCCTCTTGGCGGCAAACTCATCCTTTTCCTTTGGTTTCTTCTCGGGCTTGTTCAAACACTTGACTTGTTTTTGGTACTGATAAATGCGCTGTCGAAATGTGTCCAACTTAGACTTTGAGTACACCTCCCTATACTGCCAGAGCTCCTTGGGTGTCCTTCTTTTGTGGAGCTCATGTTTGATGTCATAATGAAGTGTCTCCATAGCCTCAATCTCCACGTCAAATACAGGCTCACCTCTATGGTTGTGCGTTTGACGTGGGTAAAGGCGCCTGTCGTGCTTCATCCATTCTTCTTCCTGGGCTGATCTTGCTCTCCTTTGGGCAGCTTCAGCTTCCTTGATAGGCTCATTATATTTTGCTTTAAACTGCGAGAAAGGCACGTCACAAAAAATATACTTGTATCTTTCTGTGTAGTCATCAAATACGTCTTTTGCTTCTAAGCTGTTACCATAAAGCCGCCCTTCTGGTTCCAGGTCCTTTACAAGTATCTCTTTTGCTGCGCTGTTTTCCCAGTCAATGAATCCTGTCTTGTTCTTCTCCTTTGAAGCAGCCAACCTTTTTAGTGCCTTTCGCGGATTCTTCCTGTAGTCGTCCAAGTGCTTCTGGAGGGGCTCGGGTGACGTCATATTAGTCCTGGCTCGCTAAACATTTAGTCCCATAAACGGCTCGGACATCCGTGACCCGCAAAACCCGCACTCTAACCCGCACTGACCCGCACTCATGTGCGTCCAACCCGCACTAACCCGCACCCTCTCGTACCACCCGCAAATTGAAAGAAGGAGAGCACTATCTGGCCACTTGACAATGAGGCAAACACGATGAGGCAGATTGTGCCGTAAGCATCCTTGACCTAGCTATTACTATGTTAGCTACTGTTGTTGTAAGGTCCAATGACCCCCTTTCGACTGATGTCAGGGCGGTTCTTGATCTTGGTTTCATCTTTCTTGGCTGCTTTTGCAGCTGCTTGCATTGGGTTGTTTCCATAAGGTTTCACTGCTTCCCTCTTCTGATCAATCCGTTTGGTGAAGCGACGCAGTGTAAACCCGGAGGCTTTGTACAGATCTCTGAATTCAAAAAGCTCCTTTGGACTCATCTCTTCATGGAGGCCGTCAACCATATCTTTATCAAGTTGCTTGTCAGCTTCACTGTCCCGCCACAAGGGCTTTCCAGTTGGTCCATGACTCTGCTGGGGAAATTTCTGCCGGAATTCCAAGAGACACTCTCTATCTTTTTTGGCTGACCAATGGAGCCTCTTGACACCAAGCTGAAGCCGTTCAATACGTGCTCTGTAACGCTCTTCATCGAATGGAAAATCATTGAATTCTTCGCGATCAGAATATAGCTCTCGATAGAGCTTTTCAATGTCATTGATCTTCTCATCATATGATATGATCCCATCCATGAGATCTTGTATAATAAGGCGCTTGGCAGCGCTGTTGACCCATGTGGCATCATTGAGGACAGCAGGTGGCCGCTCCTCAGCATTCTTTTTTCGTCTCGGCATGATACAAAATTTGAGAGTCGAGAGGATGCGAACAACAACAATCAGCCTTCAATCCAACAACAGAGGATGCCAGTTCTTGGCGGTTGAAGGCTTTTATTGTCTTTGGCGCCTACATCTTCCGTGCTCGTTGGTGTCTGTTCCGAACACACTTAGCAAGGGGGAAAGGCTGACTCCAGCTTTCGAGTGAAGATAACTGAATTTTTCGAGATGATTTGAATTTCGATCATAGTTGACGAGCGCTATTTTCTTGCTCACAATCCAGCCACAATAATGGATCGAGAGCTCCGTGACAACGACTATCAACTTGATCTGGAGGACGACGAGGAATTTGGTGAAGCAACCAACCCTTACCCAACCAGCAGCAAAAAGCGATCGGTAAGTTGAGGTCGAGTTGGTTTTCTCTCGAAGCTTCGTCCTACATAATGGTCCGTCGGAAGTTCAAAGGATGCTACTGCCATCGAGAATGCGATGAAAATCTTCCAAAGCAATCAGTTGATCTTCAGACAAAGCTGTTTCTCATGGGGCATGTCTATAATGCTGGAGGGCCTCATGTATCATCCCGAGACAATCATTGGCTGCTGACTCTCTGCGAATCTTATGCTGACCAACTTGGATGTGATGATTCTCTCAAAAGGGAGCGTGTTGCCAACTTGATGGATCGATGGAAGCGAAGCAAGACGTCGTTCCTAGAAACTCGAGAGAAGCTGTTTGCAACTGCTGGAAAGTGTCAAATTGAAACGCCTGATCTCACACCTGTTCAATATTCTCCAACCACCGACCTCCATTCCTTTCCTTGGGAAACACAGTCATCCGCTCCTGATTCTGCCACTGCTGAGTGCACCAACGGTACTTGCCCACCACCAGAGAAGAAGAAGAGATCTGTCAAGAAAGCTTCGAAGCCCAAGCCCAAGCCAACCAAAACAGAATCGAAAGCAACAATCCAATCACCTCCGACAATCAAGAGAGAATCAACAACCAAAAAGATGAATGCAGCCATTGGAAGCCCCTTTCGTTTGAATCGTGGTGGTGATAGACGTGATCATACTGAGCGATACACTGTCGACTTTGACAATGAAGACCAGCATGGAGAGTTTCTTGTTGGCATGGTTACGGATGAACGCATTGACAAGAAGCAAGCACATTGTGTCATGATTGCCCGTCCCAATACAAAGCCATCGGAGCTAAAGTCTCTCAAGGCTCAGATCGTTGGCAAAGAGATTCACTTAACCGGACCAGCCAAGAGTAAGACTTACTTGGAGCATTCAGCCAAGTGGCTTGGCATTCTAAAAAGCAACCAGAAGAAATTCAAAGCGGAGAGACTCCACACTAGTATCACCAAGATGATTACGAAGTTCAAGCGCTCGGCTCGCACCAAAACAACCATCATTGATCTCTCTGCGCAGGACTTTGAAGTGAGCAACGAGTACTTCTCCCCAGGATGTGAGGATGGTGTGCTGAAGATGATTCCCCTCCCTTACTCATACGAAACGGTGGTCGATTCTAAGAACAACAAGAAGAGCTCCACGACGGAGCTTTTTGTGATTTGGCGGGCTTATGTCGTCGACTCTTTGGAAGATGCGGAAGAAGAGGCTCCGGCGGAAGATGACTATGAAGTGATGTTGAAGCTGATGAATGGTGCGACAATCTAGTAGAGAAGTGTTCATCATGGTTAGCAGTAATGAGACTAAGCATTTGTTTGTTCTGATTCACTTCTAGTAGGGCTAGAGACTAATGACATGGATGTAGACACCGTAGAAGAAGAAAGCAAAACAGAAGACGAGACTGAAACCGACGGCATGGAGACTGATGAGGATGCCATCGAGGCTGAGCTCTTGCGTCAAATGAACTTAGCAAATGGTGGTACAGACCCAGAAGAGGAGGTCGAAACAGAAGAAAAAGAAGAGCTCACACCAATTGAATACTATGAAAGTGAGGAGTATTACCGTCAGCTCGAAGAGACCACGAAGCAAGCTGCTCGCGAAAAGCTTGCTCATAACATCCTGTTGGATTACTATCAAGACATCCAAGCAAGAGGAGCCGATACATCATTCATCGAGGCTCAGCTTCGAAACTTAGATCAGTATGTTGTGGAGCAAAAAGAAGAGCTTGATAGGCTTCTTGCCGAACAGGAGGATGCATCAAATAAGAAGAAGCGTGGCATCAATGACACGGACGAAAACAATGATGTAGAAGAGCTCGACGATGCTGAAACGTCCGAGCCTGCCACCAAGAAATAGATGCGCACACAACCACAATGATCTAAATCTAGTCAAATAATCTAGCAGTAGAGTTTAAAAGTGTGGCCAACCAATGTCTTAGTATTAATAGTTTCCTATTCTAAAGAGTATCGAGTGGCTCTCCAGCATCAGAAGTGTCCTCAATTGCATATTGTAACATGACCACCACAGCTTTGAAGCACTTTGGATGCTTCTCAATTCCGTGGATAAATTTCTGCTTGAAGCACTGGTAGGCGGTGAGGCGCCAATTGAATTGCTCTTGTCGAGCTCTTACAATCGCTTTGAACAAGGCCACGTCCTCATCATCTAGACAGTTTTTCACAGCTAAAACCTGCTTCTCCTCCTGTGTTTTTCCAGTATACCCAGAGTCAGCAATGACACGGCAACCTTCAGGAACCATTGCAAGGAACTCCTTGCGAATTGCTGTGATATCGTGTGTGCTTCCTGGATCGGCTCTAGAGTAAAGAACCCGGTTTGTCCACGTTGCCAGAACAATCTGATAATTCAATCCAGCAATGTTGTATTTGTAGCAAAAGTTCTTCCTGTTGCGTCGCACATTGTCATCTCTTGGCTCATTGGTCGGCTTTTGAGTTCCATCCACAGAAGCTCCCATCCTAACCGGCCATACTGCAGGACAAACAATTTTCCATTCATACAACTCCTCAAGAGCATCAACAAAAAACCAAGTAAGTTGTTGCATTTTGTCTTCATGCACGTATTTATGAAACCGAGCATTGCGCACATCGTTTGTTTCATAGCATCTCAAAAAGTTGCAGGCCACCAAAAACCCAATAAAGGAATCTTCTTCTTCGGCTTGTCCTCTCTCCATTATTCCAGCTATCTGCAGATCTCTCCACACTCGAGCAAGATGTCAAGGGTGTCGACCGTAATGAGACTTGAAAACTCGAATATTGGTGGATTCATAGCGCCTCTGCTGGACTTCCAAGTCGATGTTACACATCTTCAACCCCTTGTGAAGAAAGATAAGAGGATGGAGGAGGAGTGGACCAACATTCGCCATCGTGTTGCTGTTCTAGTTTCTAGTTTCAGTGCTATCTATTGTGTTGTGGTGCTGTTGGTAGCTTCGAATTGTGAATGAACTGCGTGACTCATGTCAACCCGCATTGACCCGCGACGACCCGTTGTCAACCCGCATAGACCCGCGTGCGGGTCAAACAACGGGTCTTCGCGGGTCGATGATGGCATCGCCAAAAACGGGTTTGAGATTTTTTTCGGTACTGAATGTGACGTTACCGGAGCCCCTCCTGTAGCACCGCAGTTTTTCCAATGGCAGGCAAGCCAGCATCCTTGCATGCCCGCTGGAGCTACGAGGATATACATCCATGTTGAAACGCAAGCGTACGCCTTGTTGCGCAATGCAAAAGGTGTTGATTTTGTGAGGCTGGTTTCACTTTGCCAGAGCATGGAGGTGCTGGATCCTTTCACTTCAAAGCGGCGCGCAGCTATCGCTAATGTGCAAGACACGGAACACGCACGGAACCATCCTAACAGTTTATCATGAAAACCTGGCTTAGTCGAGCGACGAGTCAGAGGCAGCGTGGATGCCGTAGGCGTGTGCCTGTGGCGACCGTCCAACCCATCAATCTATGCATAGCTCCACTTTTGGTCTGGCACAAGATTAATCGCATGAACTAGCTACAGTACCATAGCTAGATTACAAAACCTGATGCTCATTTTTCAGCTAAGGGGGGCGTCCTTTGGTTGACTGCTCAGAGCAATGAGTGGAGACTGATTGGCTCTCGATTGACAGTCACTCTCGATTGTGAATGATCCCTGGTAAGCCTAGCTCCAGCTTGCAGTGGCAGCCAGCCTCTTAAGAAAGGAGCATTTATGTGTACACTATCCACATTGCTCTGCTTGCTTAGCGTCGTGGTGGGGGCCAAAGGCTACTCCAAGCTCCACTTTTGGCGGGCATAAGATAAATCGCATGAACTAGCTAGATAGATGACAAGA
>CAICTM010002636.1:0-12935 GCA_903772945.1 Seminavis robusta | reverse complement strand
AAGAAGAAGTCATCGATCCGTCGATCGAACGGACGCTGCCGCTGCTTCCAGATCCAAACAAGAGTAGCCTGTCATGGTGGTGAGTAGTAGCCTTTGTTAAGAGGAGTAGCCGCTGTAAAGAAGAGGAGGAAGGCATCATCTGATAGAGTAAAGATAGAGGTATCGAAATAATGAAAAAGAAGAGGTGTATGTACGAGTGGCTTGGATCGATCGAACGATCCGAGTGATGTCAGTTGAGTTTAAGGTTAAGGCTAAAAAGAGTCCCTTAAGGCTTTGCGCGGAACGTTCCAAGAGGTTCCGGTTCGCATTCGAATGTCTTACCGGGAGCGGGCTTGCGTTTGCGTCAATTGATCCGAGTCTGCTGGTACCGGTAGCAAGGGTTAACGGATCGTGACTGCGAAAAGAGAGGTGACCATTCCGAAGAACCCAAACCCAACACACCGTACGGTACTGGTACCAGCAGACTCGGATCAATTGACGTTAAAAGGGCATACTCACCACCCATGACAGGCTACCTCTTGGTTGGCTAGGTGGAACGGCAAGGGCAGCCGTTCGATCGTTCGTTTCGATAGATCCGTTCGACGGATCGATCGTCGATGACTTTCTTCCCGAGCTCTTCCACGAGCCTCTTCACGGACGGACCATGACGGTCTCTTCACGAGCGACCGACACACAGCGACGCTCGACAATGCACTGGACGGCACAAGTTCTTCACGTTCGGGATCTTCGTTCGAGGATGACTGTTTGACTGGCCTCACTGATCTTCCACGGAGCGTGCGAGCGACGACGAACGACGCGACAAGAAGACTTATTGACTGGCTACTACTATGTATTATCTATTCTTCTCCTCCTTCATCCCATTCAAAGAAAGGAGTGTTATCTTCTGTGTCAGCAGTCTCCACATCCACAACTTCCCCATCTTCCACAACAAACCTTTTGGCCAGACAGATCTCCAACTCATTTTCATGGCCCAAGCCGGTGTCCAAGTTGGATCTGTGAGCAGCCTTACTCTTGAGAATGGAAGACATGTCTACTACATCCTTTCTAGATATCTCCAAGCGCTCCTCAACTGTCAGTTGTTGCTTCTGCAACTCTGATTTCCTGATCCGATCAAAGCCAAAGATATAGGCTTCCTTGATGTCCATTTCTGCTGTTGTCTTGAAGTTGCGGCGAGTGACACTGGGACCATCTGTTTTCTTTCGACGCTTGCGCTTGGTAATCTTCAAGCTGTGTTCTTTGATCTGTGCTGCAGTGGGCTTGTAATACTCCTTGGCGAATTTGTCAAGCTGATCCTTGAAGGACATTGTGCTTCCTTCTTCGGGCACGTGCATGACCTCGTTGTTGATCGACTGGTATCCAAGCATGTACTTCCTGCACTTGCGGCGGAACGCATGGTTCTTGCAGCATCATTCATTCGCAGAGCCTCATTGGCGACCGCGATGAAACTCTTGAAGTTGATCCGACGATCCATTGGCATACGACGAATGTATCTTTTAGCGAAGCCCCAACTATCTTCGACTCCTTCGCCGGCAATGTTTGGATGGTACTTTGGCGTGAAGATGACGGTGACATTGCAGTTTGCGTCCGAGAGCTTTTGCGCAAGGAACTCCAGATCCGTCATTTCGCTGGCAAAGTCAGGACGATTCGCCATGAGCCGTGACAAGTATCCACCGTTCATGTCCTTCCTTGTGTTGCCATCTTCATCCAAGTCGGCTTTTGCGGGCATCCTTGTGGTACTTGTTGTCCGCATATTCCTCTTCGTTGATCCATCCTGTTTCCCAGAGGACCTGACTGAGCCCCTTTGCCCGACCACCCCAACCAAAGTCTTGATTCGGGGCTCTTCCTTGTAAATGTCAAGTCCCGCCTCTGCTAGGCGCTCTTGCAAAGCGCTCTTATGTGAGATTTCCTTGCGGCAACTCTTTACCGGCGGCTTGGTATTCCTGCCCTCATTTCTTTGACGTCTTTGGGACGCTCTTGGTGGATTTGACGACGGTGTTCAATGAAATGCCATCCTTTTCCGCTTCGGCACGGAGTTTCTTCAAGCAGCCCTTTCCCTTATCAAGTGTCTTTGAATCGACGTTTCGGTGAGCTGCGATTTCCTTGACGAAGTTGTGCGGCGCTCTTGGTTTGATCTTCTCTTCAGGAAGACTTCAAACCGCTGGGCCAGCCGTTCTTCGGGAGTCAAAGACCAAGGACCGTCGCCTGGATTCAACTTGGTCTCGTCGGATTCCCACATGAGCTCTTGTTCGTCTCCCACTTGATACAGCGATGGACCGAACGATCCAATGCATCCCTCGCCAAGTGTGGTTTCCCGCATGTGTGTCTTGCTCCCATGATTTTTCATCATGCAGTTGACGTCCAAGCCTCCGTCAATCTTTCTTTGTATGGCCGCTTGCTTTGCGTCGAACAGGAAGACAAATAGCCTGGGCATCCCTTGACACGTAACGGCGTCTTCGAATTGAATCTTCATTCGGTTGCCATTCCAGTAGCCGTCGTGTCCTTGGCCGATTTGGATACAGCGCATGAACGGGGATTTGCACATTTCGTCCGCTGCCTCCTTGGTAATCGGCAGCTTGTAAGAGTCTCCCAGCTCAACTTTGGCGGCATCTTCGGAAACGTATTGGGAATCTTTGCGCCGCTCATTGATATCTTCAAGCCACTCCGAAATATCTGGATCCATTCCAAAGGCATCCGAGACGAAGGCACTGACGTGAAGACCTTGGCCATCGTTCTTCTTGCGGAGAATTTGCTCACCGTCAACGCTCCAAGCTTTCTTCGAAACGATGAACTGCATGAATACAGACTCGTCCTGTCCAATGACGATGACTGGACGCTGATTTGTGGAGTCAAAGTCGCGCTTGAGTCCTCCACCAAACTTGTCGCTGCTCCTCAGGTCCGAATTGCAAGGAGCTTTTTCATGTTGGACGTCAATGTGGTATTGGCGCATTCTGAACTTTGTTCGTCTTCTCGATCTCATATTGTCTCATAGTGGTGTTGAGTCGTCCGCAGGATCCTTCCGCCTTCCAGCTCCTGCAGCTAGTTTCGGGGCACCTGCGCCCAGCGTACAGCGTCTTCAAGTTCCAAGTACGTTTGATGAACTTCTGCTGGTAGGCCACATTGTCAGGACGCTCTGACCGTCGGTTGTAATACGTCTTGGTGTTCTTCACGGTACTCTGAATCCCAGGAGCCGCACCAACGCCATGCAGTGGAGACAGCGATGGACTTGAGCCGAACCATGGCCAGGAATTGCTCCTTATTGAGTGGCTTGATTCCTGAGAGAGCAAGCTCGACATTACACTTCTCCATGCAGTGAGGGACTACAGTTTCAATCAGGTACCGCTGGCAAACTCGCAGGTAAGTCTTTCCAAGTTCTTCTTGCAATGACGATACAGACATATGTGAGCTTCTGGAAACACACTGAAAACTCAACGCTTCCTTTGCCGTTTGTTCTTCGTGGAGGCATGAAACCCTCGTATCGCACTGAAGATCCGTTGGATTCGTACACACTCTCAAATGGTTGTATGCAGCGATTTCCACCATTTCGGCAATCTGCGCAGGCCTTGTTTCAACGCATCTTTCCCAAGACCACCGTACCGGGGAATTCTGTCGAGGCCACGTCGTATTGCTCGGCGACGAAGATTCCTTGTTCGTGTTGGATTGTCTTGCGCTGACGGAGAGTTCTTCGAATTCCTGGTCCGTACCTACGAGGATCGACGGCATCTCTCTCCAGTCGTCAAGGGCAGCTCGAAGCTTCGCAACACGCTCTTCCAAGCAATCTTTGACCGTTTGTTTCGGTGAAGGTTTGAAGACAAGACGAAACCTTTCGTACTCGAGCCTCTTCGGATCAAACTTTGGTTCTTCCGGCTGTGGCTTCCGCGAGGCAAAGGAGGCGATGGAAGGAACCTCACTGCGACAGAGCGAAGCATCCTCAAGAAACGAGTCGTCATCTTTGGCTGCTGACGGACCAGAAATTGTTTTGGGTACGGAGTGTATCTGTGCAGATCTCTTGCTGCACGTCATTGTCGAGCTGGGGACGACTCAAGCGCGAGCGGTATCTTAGCTGACGGTACTTCACGCGAGACGGTATCTTCAAGCTGCGAGACGTTCTCTTTGGTAGGAGAGTCGTCAGCGCCGAGCTCGTCCTTTTCTAAATCAACGTGTCCAACCAACGCGTGTAGATACTCCCGCGATGAACGGCGACGGCGAACCGCAGCACGGGGACTACGGCGAACCGCGTACCACCGTTTTACGGACTGTGGGCTCAAATTGGTAACGGGATTTCCACGAAGCCTCTTCCACGAAGCCTCTTTCACGGAGCGACCATGACGCATCCTCTTCCACGGAGCGACCGACAACAACAAGCGACGCCTCGACAATGGCACTGGAAACGGCAACAAGCTTCTTCCGTTCGACGGATCTTCGTTCGACGGATGACTGATGACTGGCTCTTCCACTGACTCTTCCACGGAGCGAGCGAGCGAACGAACGACGCGACAAGAAGACTGCCATATTGACTGGCTACTACTATGTATTATCTATTCTTCTCCTCCTTCATCCCATTCAAAGAAAGGAGTGTTATCTTCTGTGTCAGCAGTCTCCACATCCACAACTTCCCCATCTTCCACAACAAACCTTTTGGCCAGACAGATCTCCAACTCATTTTCAATGGAGCCCAAGCCGGTGTCCAAGTTGGATCTGTGAGCAGCCTTACTCTTGAGAATGGAAGACATGTCTACTACATCCTTTCTAGATATCTCCAAGCGCTCCTCAACTGTCAGTTGTTGCTTCTGCAACTCTGATTTCCTGATCCGATCAAAGCCAAAGATATAAGCTTCCTTGATGTCCATATCTGCTGTTGTCTTGAAGTTGCGGCGAGTGACACTGGGACCATCTGTTTTCTTTCGACGCTTGCGCTTGGTAATCTTCAAGCTGTGTTCTTTGATCTGTGCTGCAGTGGGCTTGTAATACTCCTTGGCGAATTTGTCAAGCTGATCCTTGAAGGACATTGTGCTTCCTTCTTCGGGCACGTGCATGACCTCGTTGTTGATCGACTGGTATCCAAGCATGTACTTCCTGCACTTGCGGCGGAAGCGCATGGTTCTTGCAGCATCATTCATTCGCAGAGCCTCATTGGCGACCGCGATGAAACTCTTGAAGTTGATCCGACGATCCATTGGCATACGACGAATGTATCTTTTAGCGAAGCCCCAACTATCTTCGACTCCTTCGCCGGCAATGTTTGGATGGTACTTTGGCGTGAAGATGACGGTGACATTGCAGTTTGCGTCCGAGAGCTTTTGCGCAAGGAACTCCAGATCCGTCATTTCGCTGGCAAAGTCAGGACGATTCGCCATGAGCCGTGACAAGATCCACCGTTCATGTCCTTCCTTGATGTTGCCATCTTCATCCAAGTCGGCTTTTGCGGGATCCTTGTGGTACTTGTTGTCGGCATATTCCTCTTCGTTGATCCATCCTGTTTCCCAGAGGACCTGACTGAGCCCCTTTGCCCGACCAACCCAACCATAAGTCTTGATGCGGGGCTCTTCCTTGTAAATGTCAAGTCCCGCCTCTGCTAGGCGCTCTTGCAAAGCGCTCTTACTGAGATTTCCTTGCGGCAACTCTTTACCGGCGGCTTGGTATTCTGCCCTCATTTCTTTGACGGTCTTTGGGACGCTCTTGGTGGATTTGACGACGGTGTTCAATGAAATGCCATCCTTTTCCGCTTCGGCACGGAGTTTCTTCAAGCAGCCCTTTCCCTTATCAAGTGTCTTTGAATCGACGTTTCGGTGAGCTGCGATTTCCTTGCGAAGTTGTGCGGCAGTCTTGGGTTTGATCTCGTCTTCATGGAGGACGTCAAACCGCTGGGCCAGCCGTTCTTCGGGAGTCAAAGACCAAGGACCGTCGCCTGGATTCAACTTGGTCTCGTCGGATTCCCACATGAGCTTTTGTTCGTCTCCCACTTGATACAGCGATGGACCGAACGATCCAATGCATCCCTCGCCAAGTGTGGTTTCCCGCATGTGTGTCTTGCTCCCATGATTTTTCATCATGCAGTTGACGTCCAAGCCTCCGTCAATCTTCTTTGTATGGCCGCTGCTTTGGTCGAACAGGAAGACGAAATCATGGCCTGGGAACATCTCCTTGACACTGTCAACGGCATCTTCGAATTGAATCTTCATGCGGTTGCCATTCCAGTAGCCGTCGTGTCCTTGGCCGATTTGGATACAGCGCATGAACGGGGATTTGCACATTTCGTCCGCTGCCTCCTTGGTAATCGGCAGCTTGTAAGAGTCTCCCAGCTCAACTTTGGCGGCATCTTCGGAAACGTATTGGGAATCTTTGCGCCGCTCATTGATATCTTCAAGCCACTCCGAAATATCTGGATCCATTCCAAAGGCATCCGAGACGAAGGCACTGACGTGAAGACCTTGGCCATCGTTCTTCTTGCGGAGAATTTGCTCACCGTCAACGCTCCAAGCTTTCTTCGAAACGATGAACTGCATGAATACAGACTCGTCCTGTCCAATGACGATGACTGGACGCTGATTTGTGGAGTCAAAGTCGCGTTTGAGTCCTCCGCCAAACTTGCGCTGCTCCTCAGGTACGAATTGCAGGAGCTTTTCATGGTTGGAGTCAATGTGGTATTGGCGCATCTGAACTTTGTTTTCGTCTTCTCCGATCTCATATGTCTCATAGTGTGTTGAGTCGTCCGACAGGAATCCTTCCGCTTCCAGCTCCTCGGCAGCAGTTTCGGGCACCTGCGCCCAGCGATAACAGCGATCTTCAAGTTCCAAGTACCGTTTGATGAACTTCTTGTGGTAGGCCACATTGTCAGGACGCTCATGACCGTCGGTGTAATACGTCTTGGTGTTCTCACGGTACTCGAATCCCAGGAGCCGCAACCAACGCCATGCAGTGGAGACAGCGATGGACTTGAGCCGAACCATGGCCAGGAATTGCTCCTTATTGAGTGGCTTGATTCCTGAGAGAGCAAGCTCGACATTACACTTCTCCATGCAGTGAGGGACTACAGTTTCAATCAGGTACCGCTGGGCAAACTCGCAGGTAAGTCTTTCCAAGTTCTTCTTGCAATGACGATACAGCATGATGTGAGCTTCTGGGAACACACTGAAAAACTCAACGCTTCCTTTGCCGTTTGTTCTTCGTGGAGGCATGAAGCCCTCGTAACGCATGAAGATCCGTTGCGCGTCGTACACCACTCTAAAATGATTGTATGCACGATTTCCACCAGTTCGGCAATCTGCGACAGCTTGTTCAACGCATCTTTCCCAAGACCACCAGTACCGGGGAATTCTGTCGAGAGCCACTTCGTATGCTCGGCAGACGAAGATTGCCTTGTTCGTGATGGATTGTCTTGCGCTGACGGAGAGTTCTTCGAATTCCTGGTCCGTACCTACGAGGATCGACGGCATCTCTCTCCAGTCGTCAAGGGCAGCTCGAAGCTTCGCAACACGCTCTTCCAAGCAATCTTTGACCGTTTGTTTCGGTGAAGGTTTGAAGACAAGACGAAACCTTTCGTACTCGAGCCTCTTCGGATCAAACTTTGGTTCTTCCGGCTGTGGCTTCCGCGAGGCAAAGGAGGCGATGGAAGGAACCTCACTGCGACAGAGCGAAGCATTCTCAAGAAACGAGTCGTCATCTTTGGCTGCTGACGGACCAGAAATTGTTTTGGGTACGGAGTCGTCATCTGTGGCTATGGATTCGTCTTGGGCTGCTGATTCGTCATTGTCGAGCTGGGAGACGGCATCTTCAAGCTGCGAGACGGTATCTTCAAGCTGCGAGACGTTCTCTTTGGTAGGAGAGTCGTCAGCGCCGAGCTCGTCCTTTTCTAAATCAACGTGTCCAACCAACGCTTGTAGATACTCCCGCGATGAACGGCGACGGCGAACCGCAGCACGGGGACTACGGCGAACCGCAGTACCACCGTTTACGGCTGTGGGCTCAAATGGTACGGGATTTGGTTTCGGCTTTGGGCTACCAGGACGATGGCTGTCGGTACGAGTACGAGGGTGGTGCGCTAGCGGTGTCTCTTCCTTGTTCTGCCTTTTCGATTGTCGTTGCGGAGTTTGTGCCGTCTCTGATGGCTGCCTCTTACGTCCATCGTCGTTTGATTGCGGTAAGTCTGTGTTCGACTCGTCTACAACGGTTGTTCCCCCTAAATTCCCCGTTGTTGTGTTATTGATAGGCTTTCCTTTTTGGTTATTGAGAGTTTCCCTCGGTTGCTGCCTCAAAGAGTCGATTTTGTCATCCATCCTTCCAAGGCTAGGAGATCTCTGTCTTGTTGATCTAGATCTCTCTGTATAAGATTTCATGGCAATGAAGTCAGCATGAGAGCCAAACTCAATTTCATGGCATTTCAAGAGTAAGTCCTGCCATAACTGTTTCTCTTTGTTTCCTGGAATATCAGGAGTTTTCTTGGATCTTGAGAGGAAAACCAACCATCTCTTCTTCTTTGTTGACAGAAATCCATCATTGGTGGTGTACTGCTTCCATGTGGATTGCTTGTGGCATTGAACAGGTTTGTTGTTCTTGCTGCTTATTTTGAATTTGCCAGTCTTGTACTCCTCCATTGCCTTTGACAATTCCCCTGTAGCCACATCCTCTGGTTCTACATTGTATCTCTTACAGATGACTGCTTTGAGGGCATCAATGGTCAACCAACAGTCCTTGAAGGGAGAGACATTGTCTACCTTGTCGGCATCAAGGAGATCAACCACCAATCCAGCCAGGAATTCTCTGCTGAGCTCCATGACAAGCCTTGGAGATAGCTAATGCTTTTCAAGGGGAGTGTCTGTGAGTGTGTTGGGGAGCTGCTTCTCTGAAAGCATTAGCTATTTCAATGTAATGGATAAGCTAGAGACCATTTGGCCAACACTGTTGCCATGGTGTTAAAATTGATCTTTTCTTTGTTCTTTGTTATTCTTGGTTGGCGGTGAACCGACCAGTCATTTCACGAATTCGGTGAAATGACCACTTCCGGGTTCCCATTTCCGAAAACCGAAAAATAACCGTCAAAAACGCTCACATTTTGACGTCTGTGTGGCGCCCCTGCTGCCTGCTGGTAGTAACGCGACCGGTACCGGTACGGTCAAGGAGTTTTGGCGCGCATTTATGCATGCCTCAAAACATTCCCACATAGCTCCACGTCCACAGTAACAACCCCTCTTTGGCAGCCATGGAGTCCAAGAACGGCAGCAACGGCAGCAGCATCAACAACAACAGCACTGGAAGCGACGCTCCTACCGCATCTGGATTTGGATCTGGATCTGGAACTGGAGCGAGTGATCTTCTTACTTCTGGTCTGACAACCTCCTTGATGGCGGAAGAACTGGTCAGCTTTTTGGACCGTGCATCTGTTTTGAGATGCATGGCAGTATCTCAGGTTGAGAATCAGTTTCAATTGACAAACTACTACTGTCAAAACATGGAAGCAAGCTGGAGTGCCAAAAGGCTCTTCGTGAAGAGCTTCGAAAGAATTCCTGCTGGAGAAAAGAAGAAGACAGCAATGACGACGGCATGATGATGCTGGCAATCATACCAAGAAAAAGCAGAAAAAGATCGAGTGCGAAGGCTGTGTCCATCTTGACCATGATCATGATCGTTGCCCTTTTTGTGAGGAATTTGTCCACCAGGACTGGATGATGACATGTGACAAGCCTGGATGTGGCAAGTGGGCCTGCATACAAATGTTTTTAAAAGGTCGCATTGAGCTTGGATACTGCGAAGATTGCGGAGAGTGGGCTTGTGAACCACACTGTTTCAGTTGCGCTTGTCGTGCGAGTTTCTGTGGCACCTGTGAGCGCTGTATTGATCTTACTGTGTGCCAACGATGCGGGAATTTCATTGCTACCTTTGTGGATGGGAGGTCTGTGAAGAAACAGAATGACAATACACAGCACCAGGAGAGGGGCGATGGTTCAGAAAGATTCGATTTATACCACAAACAGCGCGGGCTCCTTGGATTGGATTGGCTTATGATGTTGGCTTGACCAGCAGCATGTTCCGGTACTGGAACACAGGGAGAAAGGGACCAGGAAATTTACTAGTTTATGATCTCAACTAACGTTATGCATTTATTTGTCGATCACCAATTGAAGCAGCTCTAACCCTTTGTTACTCGTCCTCACTCCCGTGGCACGTGCTACTCGCTTCTTTCACAATGATGTTCCATTCAAAGGCGGCGCAAGCTTTGTGGTTGTGATTGCCCCTTATTGAGCAGCAATGAAAGAATGCAATGAAACAATCCAATTCCTTGCCCAGCTTTGATCCACGATCGGTGAGAAATGAAACGGTGTGGACAGTGCCTTGTACATTTCATCAAGGATTGTGCGGTTGAGGGTTGTGCCAATATTAAAAACGGCGGATTGAGTCAGCTAGAGTAACAGTTCAATGATCTGTTGAATACAGATAGATGCTCTACTTGTGTTAATGGTTTGCACCTCCATATCCATTGCAGTAGTCGCAGTCTTCGTTGCCTGCTGCCTGCTACCAGGACTGTCTCTGCTGCAGCAAAAAGTGTTTCATTTCGAACTTTTGTTCATTATAGTAACTGCTCAAAGCGAATTACTGTATCAAACTTCCAAAACCCACGATTTCCGCATCTACCCATCAGCGACAATATCTTGTCGCAGGTTTCCTGGGGCATTCAACCATGATATTTGGAGATTGGCAAAGACGGACGGTGGGATCTTGATATCTTCATTCTCTTTTAGAAGCATTTGGCAGTTTTCCAACAATGCTGTGGACTCGTCGTCCAGCCGAAATCCTTCCACATCTCCCATCCGTTGCTGGAATCTTCCAATTCTGTCTGGCTCGGCATCTTCCATGGTCATGACGGTGACCATATCTGAGAGTATGTTGGCGCGTGATAGAAATCCCCCCGAAGCCGAAATGCTGTCGGCGACCTCGGAAGTGACACGTTGTCGATCCTCAAACTGGGCCATACCCTTGAGACGAAGCCAGAATGGGAAAACTGTCGTTTGTGGTTGAGTAGCGGCTCTAGTAGACATCATGAGTTTCGTGGAAGGGGCGGCAAGCATCGACGAAGGATGTCTGGCTATCGAGGCCATGAGAAATAGAGGGGCTTTCGTGGATGGAATGTACATATTCTATTGATTAAACTGGAGTGTTGTTGTAGTTGTTCTGTTGTTTTTTGTGTGTTCTTCTCTTTTAGACCTTGGGTTGGTGTTGCCATGAAGGAGGTGATGGTGGGCTGCCTTTTGATGTTCTGTCTCGTATCGTGTCTCGTGTCGGAGCCGCGAAGATCCAAAGATCTTTGATGGGAAATCGTTCCCACGATTCACAGAATGAAGCAACTCTAACCCTTTTGCTGAAGTGTCTGCTCTACAGTTGTTGAAAAGGTGTGAACTTGAACGCACAATTTCTCTAATTTAATCAATATCCTTCCAGCTCTACTGTCTAGTAGACTGGCTATTCGTTTCGTTTTCTCTTTCTCTCTCGTTCAGATTGTGAGCTCTACAACTGAGCTCTGATATGCATACATATACCAGGATCTTTCGATCCTCTGTTTCTCGCAGTTTCATTTGCAGATAGATCTCGTCGATCTATCTTCCTGAAGTGCATGGTTGGCCCTGGAGGGCTTTCCCACTTTACTAAACCTATGGACCTTCATCCGTCATTCATTTGCTCCGTCCCATCGCTCCTTGCATTCGTCTCTTCGACCTAATTCCTAACCTTTGTAGTTCATCATCTAGACGACCATTTTCCTCGTTCCTCGTACACCTGGCCATCTGATGATGATCGAATAACATCACTGATTTGAGTCACACTCCATCACGAACCGTGACTGCGATCCGATCGCTCGTCCGTATACGAAAATACCTTTCTACAACCCTTTTCCCTGCTTTTCGCGATAGATGGCCAGCGACCTTCATTACGCAAACTCAAACCCATAGCTCCATTGTCTCCTGTAAGTTCGGATGGCATGTCTGTCGAGGGTCCTCCGCACAGTTGAACATTCTGCGTCCAATGTACGCTCAAGTTGTATTCCGAAGCGAACGAAATCAAATGCTTCCAACTAGAGCACAGTCCTGCTGCATTTGAGTTCACGCCTTAGCTGACCACCTCGTATCCATGGCCATCTGTAATTGAAACTATGCGGACTATGTCTGAACTTCTAACCTCGACATAACCACGATAGCACCACACCAGAATCAAGTAAGCCTCGATCTCAACAACATATGCACAAGGAGTTTCCAAAACCCGCTGAATCATGTAGGACACTATACAACATCTTGCGCGAAATGACACAAGGAACCTATCTCCGCACTATATGCATTCGCCACAACACGTAGAAACTCAGCTATACAGGAACATCGAACACAAATGCAATCACAACTATCCTGATAGCTTGGACCTCCAAACAAAAAAACACAACTCAAAACCAAACAACACAAAAGTGAATGATACAACGCTCTCCGAACGAAAATCCATTCATGGACAGTGCGAAAACTCGAAACAACTCTTCTCCATTGTATCTTGTCATCCAGAGCCAACTCCGAATCACGAGGAAATCACTATCCACACTACCAACAGGTACCTTCGTGCTATAACTCTTCGAGTCTCATCAAAACAGTCAACTGGATTCACTATGCCAGAATACTCCAACACGAACAACTTACCGAAACGTAGCATCCTATGTCACGCTGCTCGCGCGGTTGCAACATCCCATAAGCACCTTCAGCTAGCTCTCGTACTCTGCAAGTCAGAGATTGTCTGGCCATAATGAAATGCTTGAATAACCGGTACAATGACCGCAACCCTATCAGCTGTTCAGATATCTGCTCAATGGTGTAATCTCAGCAGAATCGCATCTCTGCTGCTAGTTCGCTCATGTCTTCACAGTACCTCTCGAGTCACAAGAGTGTTTCCCGGCAAGCTCTTACCTCCCTTCC
>CAICTM010002635.1:0-12935 GCA_903772945.1 Seminavis robusta | reverse complement strand
TTTTTTAGTGACTGCTCTTACTTGGCGCTTGGCTGGAACGAAAGGGAGCAAATGATGTTTAGTATTCGTGCAATGCGGAGTCATTGTGGGCTAGCTAACTAGCTGGCTGGCTAGTTCCAGTCTTACTGTGCTGTTGGCTGCTTCTACCGCTACAAGGTTGTCAACCCCCTACCTTTGTGGCTTTGACCAAACTACTAGTGTCCTTCAGGCCGGGGAAAATCGTTAGATAACACCGAAAATCGTTAATTCACTTCAGAAAGGTGACCTCATACCATTAACCAGTAGAATCGCACGGACCAAAGTGGAAGAGGGTTCAAATTCTGACGTTACTTAATTACAACGACTACTACCACTACCAAAGAACAGTAGGATCCTACACAGATTCTCACTTGTCGAATTCAAAGAACAACAAGCAAGTGAGAAAACAACCAACGGCCACTCGCTATATAGATCCACTCGCTATTATTTCAAACAGCGATGCACTTACCATACATCAACCTAAACAAGGAGCATGGCTTCCTCCATCAACAGACGCCTCAACGCCAGAGCATGGTTGGCTTGCAGAGCTTGGCATTCTTGTCAGCATGACACTCGAGGATGTGTCGACCCATGCAAACCTTTCCAGAGCCATCACAGATCCACTCTTCTTGTTTTCCCTTTTCGCGGCAAGCTCTGCAGACAGTTGTCACCGACTTCTTGCAGACTCTGCACTTGCCTTGAAGTGTGTGGGTAGGCTTGTTGGCTTTCTTCTTCTTGGTTGGTGTGGGACCAGTCAAATGGTAGGTGGAAGGAAGTGTGTCAACACCGGCAACATCTTGCTCATGGGCATGTTCCCTTTCTGTTCTCTTTCGAAGAGACCTTTCTTCATAGGTATTGTCAATGAGCTGCTCAGCCAATACTTCGACAAAGTCGCGAGGAGTCCAATCATAGCCAACCTGACATCCACGTGCAAGCTCAAAGGCATCAACCCCACACATTGCGAAGATCGACATGTTGACACGACGGGACCACTTCCTTGTTTGCACTTTCTTTTCCACTTGAAGGGCCTGTTGCCGAGTTCTATTGTGTTGGTCGATGGTGCCACAGGCAGAATAGTACTTGTCGCATGCCTCTGGTTGTGGAATGGACACTTGTACTCTCTCAGCCGGTACGTTGATGTCTGAATCCACCTGACGCCATCGCCACCGGTTGCAAGGTAGTCCAGGTGCTGTAGAGCTGCAAGTAGATATAAAATAGCGACGATCCCTGTTAACCCACACATATGCCAGTAAATCGGTACCTGTTTCTTCATCGCGTGAGGTCACTGCTGCTTGGTCACCTCGGCCACTCAGCAGGGGCAATGTAGAAAGGTACTTCATTGGATACCCTTTGGTTGCTGTCTTGACCACTCCAATGAAGCGAAGGCCACTCTTCTTGAGACGGACAGCTGTTTGGACAGAAGCGAAATAGCTGTCACCGACAACTGTTCTGTCAGTGTTCGACCAGTACTTTGTCAAGTCATAGAGAATGTTACAGCCATGAGAGTATCTGCGAGATTACAGGAAGAAGAAGAGAAGCAAGAACTGTTAGGTCATGAGAAGAAATGTCACACGAGACAGCCATCGTGGAACATGCATACCCATTGTTGTCCTCCTTTTGAGCGTCATGCTCTCTCGTGTCGGCATCATCGTCGGTTGCTTTGACCAGCTTCAGCTGAAGCATCATTCCATTGACACCATCTGCAGAGTTCTGGATTTCACATCCATCTTCTGGCTTTCGATCGAGAGCAATGTAATGAGGCAATCCAATGTTTATCCAGCTTCCACCCAATCCATACCAGCGGCTCATTGACTCATCCACACAGATAATCCAAGAGGGAACATAGAACCTGCGACGATGCTCGTTGAACCTGTCAACGAAACCTTGAACCGGCATCCACCTGTACTCCTGTGATCCCATACCGGGTGGCTTCTCTTCTGGCTGATCACTCCACACCATGTACCGATTGAGGTCCTCGAATCGGTTGCGAGTCATTCCTGTTCTGCCAAAGTTGGGTGCAGGCATGTACTTTCTGTTGCTCTGAGTAGCCCAGAGTGACTTGCGATCCCCAAACTCAAAGCGAGTAATCAACAGGAGAACACCAAAATATTTGAGTAATTCCCCCATAGTAAGCTCTTTCTTCTTCTCTCGTTTCAGCACTGCACTTGTCTCGCGGATCATGTAGTCCAGCTGGGTCTTGGGGAAGCATGCAAGGAAGAAATTGTACGGTGGATGCTTCAGCTTGCTGTTTCGCTGATACTCGTCACAGCCAGGAGTGTACTCTCGTCCGGTGAACTGACAAGTCATCTTCCAAGAGCGAAAAGGAGTAGGACCATTGCAAGGAATGTCTGTGGGCTTGTCCGTGTACCAATCATATCCATGGCTTGATGCAACAGGTGTACGACCTGATGTTCCGGTGCCAACCGATGATGGTGAGGGCTGTTGTTCCGGATTTTCAGGTGAAGAAGGATTCTGTTCCACGGTTGCATCTTCATCCGTCACTGTAGTCACTTCAACTCCATTGGAAGGGCTTGTGGCGATGTATCAGTGTTGTTGGTGGTCGGTTCGGCTGGAGGAGGATTCGAGTTGTTTTGGACTTGTTGTTGTTCCGCGGTGGCGGCACCAATCGGATCAACACTTGGATTTGGATTGGTTGCTTTCAGACTTTGCAAACAGATCCACTGCTCCACAGCTTTGGTGGGGCCAAGCTTGTACAGCGCCCTGATATAGTTGGTTCCTCTCTTGGCGTCTGGTGTCTTCTTTCTCAGCTCAACTTGTTGGACTGTTCCTTTCAACCAAGTTTCACCACATGCAGAACCAAAAAGTCGCTTTGCATCATGGGTTACCTGCTTTGCCAGAGCCCAGCACTCACCACCCACAACCTTCCGGGTGTCGCTGACAACACTAGCCATGTTTCTGGTGAGATAATAGCGCCAAAGTGGTGGTTGAGCGGTCGTTTTTCGTCATGGTGAGGTTCTTTCTGTTCGAAAGAAAAGAAATGGAATTTCATTCCGATCGAAAAAGCCGAGTAAAGCAAGCTTTCATTCCCATCTGTTGCGCCATACTCAAGCGGCCCTGCACGCACCTTCTACTACCCAAGATATAGTTAAATAATGCTAGCAGTTTATCAAGCTATCAGCTATGTATATGTTAGATAGAGCGGGTGTGTTTATATAGCATTAATTAACGCATATAGCGTTAATTAACGCAGCTGGGCTGCTGGACACTAGTAGACTATTAATACAGCAAACAAGCATGCAGATACCGTACCAGCACTGGCTCCCCAGGAGGTCAACAGCTTGTACACCGGGACCTGTTGCTGTTGCCGTTGAACCGTGATTGCAGATGGGTCGGATGTTGTTCTGTGACAGCGTGAAGAATTATCAATGCCGTCTCTCAGACGCCGGTTTTCCCAAGGAGTGTAGCGTAAGATGTACTGACTCTACGACTGCTATGTCTTTTCGGCCAACAGAACATTCAATCCAAGCCAACTTCATGATCATCTTCTTTGCATTGAGCTGTCTGTTACCTGCTACGAGTACTACGTTTGCCGCGGTTGCTTGGGTGTACCATTGAGCTGCACTCTTCGCAATCAATCCTGCTCAGAGAACAGAGAGCACCTCCAAAAGCGTCAATCGCTCTTATCAAGGATCAAGGAAGCAGGACAGAACCTACTAGTACTACGAGGGGCCAGAGTCCAGAGCTTGAGTTGCCTATTGCCTGCCATTCTCTCATTCAAGTGCAGTACCAATACCAAATTCCATACCAGTGCCATACCGTAGACAGACACAAAGCCATGCCGGAAACATCAACAGCCCGAGCGGTGGTAGACAACAATAAGCCCACAGTGGTGTCTGTAGGAATGGCGAACTATCAGATTAGCGATTCGGCGTTGAAATCTCTTCGTGATTCTCGACACAGTATCCGACGGGGAGGGATTCCGAATCGACACCACAGTGGCGGTTCCAACAACTCCAAGGGGGCAACAGCAGCAGCAGCAGCCGCTGGATCAACGACCCCACCGGGAGGAGCACTGGACACATCTCGGAAATCGAATCGCAGTAGTCAGAGTAGTTCCATTTGGAGCAATATTATGGGACGGGGAAGACGCATCTATGGCAGTGTGGCCAGTGTGGCCAGCAGTATTACGTTGACAGAGTTTGATGGCAACTTTTCCGAAGAGTTTGAAATCTCCGAGGGATCCTTGGACATTCGCCAACTGAATTTTGTCCATGACGAAGAGCAGGTAGACAGTCAACCCATGTTGCCACAACGACAAACCAGCGTCACGGCGGGACAGTCTTCGTCTCTCATGTCCACCAGTGATCTATCCAAACTCAGCCATCATGTCGCAAAATTGGGAACCCAACACGAACAACAACAGGAGCAACAAGAACAGGCACCACCACCTGGGTCGTCCAGGTCCTCGGATTTGTCTCCTCGACAACCAGGACGGAAAACATCCATCAAAACGCTCTCGAGTGAGTGCCCCTCGGCTCCCACTCTGGAACCCAACAGCAACCACACCAATAAGAGCAACAACCACAACAACAGACAAGAATCATCAGAAGCACCCTTTGGCCGGTCCAACAGCAAGGACAGTGTGCCACAGTTCCCATGCCGCAAAAAATCCTCCAAATTAGTTGCAGAATCCATCAAAGAGGAATTGCTATCCGCCGAATTTAGGGATCAGGCAAGCAGTTTTCTAGAAGCTATGCAACCCATTCTGGGAAAACACAGCGACAGCGACAACAACAATAATACATTCACGGGAGCGCTCGCTATTGACAGCATGCTGGAATCTGGAATGGTCGATTCACGACAAGAAGCAGTGGAAGTAGGGCAAGCAATCCAACAGACTGGGGAATTATTTTATCACATTTCCGGCACCAAAAAACCGTTTGCCGACAGTAGTGAGGATGTATATGTCATGGCGCCAAAGCCGCCGCCACCGCCACCTCTCAGGCCTTGCATGATGTCGGTGCGTCGCAAGACGGATACCAGTATTTCCATTGAAGAAGAGTCCCCGCTTCAGGTATCGACTGCCAAACACATTTCGGTGCCACATGTAAAACGATAAAGTCGAACGAACGAACGGTATGAATGAATGTGTGGGACCGGCCGAGGCTAAACACAAAACAAACAGGAAGAACGCAAAAAGCCGCTGCGATGTCTAGCTAATGAATGAGCCTGCTCGACCGGGGTGTAGGTCATAATTTTGTTGGACGTTTTGGTTTTGTGTATCTGTTGGTCGCCGGGTACCTTGTCTTCTGTATCGTAATGTACAATCGGGGTTGGAGTGAACGGGCATACGATGTAATGCTAAAGCGCGTTACGATCAAATCTCGCACATCTACCTGTACGTTACCATAGTATCCATCTACTACGCCAATTTGATGGTCGCGTTCATGTTGCCACCTTGACTTGGGATGACGCAAGGACGGGGACTAATTATTTTAAGCCTGGAACGCGGAACGGGCGAGGTCCTGGTTCGTGTTGGTATTATTGGCGTGGTAGCAACGCCAAGATTAGACTGGTGCGGCAGTCCAGAACAAAGGCAAGAAGACAAATAGCTCGCGGATTGTACCAGCACTGTAATTGCGTGTGCTTGAGGCTTTGCTGGAGTTTTGACCGGGGGACCCTCTACGGTGCTGACCGCGGTCGCTGGCTCTCCTCATTGGGATCCCACGGCAAAGCCCTTCAACGCTTGTACAAACTGCGACGCATCGTTTTGATTTCTATATTCTTGCTTTTGCCGTGCACGAAAGACGGACCAGGAAAACTGGCACTCCCCATGGGAGGTCCTTCAACTCAATCTACAACGAACCGGCACCTAGAAATCTAAGCAGAATGAATTTCTAGCTTAATAAAATAACTGTGGAAACTGATAAAATTTAAGGGAACTGAAGCCCGTAACAGAAATCCGAGAAGCCAATTCGAGCGGCTCGACATGAAACATGACACAAGTTGCGGCGCAATATATTAGGATCCCAAGAGGCGTGGAAAATGAAGCGAACCAGCCATAAAGGTTTCCAAAGATTGCTATTCTCAGTCATTTGCAAAGGTCTTCGACCCAGCATACGACGTCATTCATGCATACTTGAACATATTGTCATGTCTTACACAAAACCCAAACCAAACTACCATCCTCCCATATGAACCACAATTCCCAGTCTATAATCAATTTGTAAATGTCCCAAAAAGGAAAAATTTACAGCTCGTCCTTGCCGCCCTTCTTCTTCTTGGCGACCTTGACAGCCTTCATCAAACCCAATCCGGATTCTTTGATGGCATCAAGAGTGTCATCCTTCTTCTTCATGCCCTCTTGGTATTGGGATTGGAGTCCCTCGACAAAAGCCTTGAATTCGGATTCGGCATCAGCCATTTCCTTTTCCTTATCTTCGACAAGCTTGTCGAGATCATCGTCGGACATATCCATGAACTTCTGGATCTCGGCCTTCTTGTCATCGTCGCAAAGGTCCAAATTTGCGGGGGAGCACATCGGCTTGAGCTTCTCATCGCAAAATTTCTTCAGTGACTTGAAGTCACGTCCTCCTTGGTAATCCTCCAAAGCAGCGGGGTCTCCCCACTTGATTGTTGGGTATCCGCGAACACCATGGGCTTCGCAGAGTGGCTTGCCCTCCGTGGTACAGTCCACGTCGGCGACAAGCTGGGTGTCGGAACCTTCAAACTCCTTCATGAGCTTGTCCCAATCTGGCTTCATTTTCTTGCAGTGTCCTCACCTGCATGATCATAGTAATGAAGCAACAACAAGAGACATTGTCAGTAGCCACAACAACAACACTACTAAAACCCCAAGTTTTCATGCACGAAAGAGCACAGCGAGCGGGCAGGCGCCCAGACCACGGTGCTACCGTACTACTACTACTACAAACCGGCACGACGCTTACCAAGGAGCAAGGAACTTGATGAGCACTGTCTTTCCAGCGGTCATCTCATCAAAGTTATCGGGTGTCAGTTCAATAGCAGACGCTGAGCCGGCCAAAAGGCCGACCAGGGCAAAAAGAGCAGACTTCATGGTGAAGATCTTCACGATGAATTTTATGAGAAAATCAACTGGTTTCCACCAAGCGAACCCGCGCAAGAAAAGCCCAATGCCGGTGTCTTCGGTGACTTCTTTGCATTTTACTTGCGAGCGGGCCAGCCTCCAGAACTGAGAGCTCTTTCTTGAACAGCTTCTTGAAGTCAACAGTTCCGGCGAAAGTCCAGTTCCACCGAAGGCACTTTTGTTGCGGGAAATGTTTTTAAACCAATGGTAGCTGACTAGCTGGCCAACATGGTCAAGAGATGATAGGTCAAACCGAAGGCGCATGGATTGAAACTAAGAGTTGCTTCAGCCTGATAAATAAATGTGTCCGTGGGAACGGTCAGTTCAGGATAAACTGGACTCCTCCTCACAAACAATGTTGGAGTGGGTGGCGAGAGAGGGAACACAAGCAGATGGTCACGCTAACCTTGAGAGAAGATGATACTCAGGATCTGAGGAGACAAGCACTACTAGCTAGTATTGGCCCATGGGTTTGGAGGCACCAACTTTGTATTGCAGTATTACCTTTGAAACAAGGCGGTGAAAGACTAAGAGCACAAATTGGGGAAAATTGGAGGCCCTTAGTTAGCTTGAGAATCTCTTTTCCATTTCCAAACATTAGAGGGTTTCCAGCAAATATTAAGGAATCTTGAAGGCTCGACTCGACTCGACTCGTCATCCAGAGCAAAATCGCCACGAAACCAGTTAAACGTGCAAACATCCGCCCGCCGGATCCATGAGAAATTGAAAGAGGTCTTACTGAATTCAATCTGCTCTCGTCATGCTTGTGTGGTCAGGGCGGGAGAGAACCAGCCGCTCTTGTGGCATTCTCTTACAACAATGCAGAGATCTGATTGGCAGACGTCAGCTGCCTTGCAGGCCTTTTTGAAGAATGAAGGGCCGTATCTGGCTAGAGCTAGCTAGCAGAGCTGCGTAGCGGTAACAAGGGTATCCAACATCCAACTCACAATTCTTGCCGTGCCGTACGTGGACCTTTGTGGAAAGGCTCATTTATGGTACGAGCAGCTTCGATTTTATTGATGCAAACGCGTGCCGACCTCCTTGGTACACTGCCGACCTCCTTGGTACACTTCTACTCGAGCTCTCGTAGAAGTGTAAGAGAAAACCTGGCACGCGTTTGAATCTTTAAAACCGAAGCTGCCTGTAAGCCTTAATAGGCAACGGTAGTCGGAGACAACAGCATCATCTTCTATAATACTCAGATTTTTTAAATTAAAGCGGATCAGGCAGACTTTTAAAAGAGAGGATAGAGGATTAAAGGACTAATCGTTTCCACAACGGTCCAGGCAGCGCCAACATGTTCTGCGGTACATGTACCGCTACTCCAAAGCAATAGCTACAAGTACGGTGCTCCGTACATCATAGCTTGGGAATGGGATCCCCCGCCAGTTGGTGCAGCTAATCAGTGATTAGTATATCTACATGTTCACCCATTGTGTGTTAGTCGTCCTGTTCGTGAGGCTCCAAGTCTTCATAGAAGTACATTGTAAGCGCAAGAGAGAAGGCAGAGCATATGGACATTGTACGGAAGGTATGGTTCAAAAGAGTCCCAACACCCTCGAAACCCCAAGCACTGAGCAAAAGATCTCCCACCGCACGGCCGAACGTACCGGCCTCGGTTGCCAAAAGTCCTACATTGAATATACCTCGGCTCCAACTTTTAGGGATTGTCTTGCTTAGCAAACTCATATTTGGGCCTTCCAACCCATTGGTGCTCAAGAAAATCACAACACTGAAGAGCACATACTGAATCGGCGTGTAGTTTGTCGCCTCAGTGTATTGGATGATACCGCAGCATCCCACCAGCATGGCAACCTCACATCCAAAGATGAGCTCGCGATCGTCGTGTTTACGGGCAAGGATTGAGATTCCAAGGTTGGCCGGCAACATCAACAACCCAAGAATTGCCAAGTAGATTCCGGAAACGGAGGAGTCCCACTTAAAGTACCAGTTGGTCAGAGTTGACGTGGAACTGAGGATACATTCCAAGATCTGCAGTTTGGTTCATTGGGATAAGTATCAGAGGATGATTAAAAAGTGCCGCCGTGACGAAACCACACGTCAGGTTTTTTGTTGGTCCACTTACCAGTTTCAAGATGAAGTATATCACAAATGTCGTCATCACTGGGATATTCTTCCAAAGAGGCACTTCTACTGGGCTATCCACATCGCTATCAAAGCTTCCCAAATTGGTATCTCTCTCTTCTTGTTTGTCGCCCAAGAGAGCCTTCTTTTCCTCTGGTGTTGCCCCGTTTTCAATCGCGTTTGACGGCGCCGGTTCTGTCGCTGCTTGTTTGCATGATGAATGTTTGGGGGGATCTTCAAAATGTAACAACAACAGCACCAAGAAGACGGACCAAACAACAAAAAGAACCCACCCTGGAGAATTCTCCGGCGTCCACCATGGGTTAACGTTCGTGGTGGTACCCAAGACTGTCACATCGTCGTTCGTGGTCGTGGTAGTGACACCATCAGCACCGACAAAAGTCTCTTCCGTGTGCATGTGTAGACTGCCAATTCGGTCATCGCTGCTCTCGGAATATCCAATGTGAAGCAAACTGGCAATTGCGGGCCCAGCTGCCATCCCAAGGGCGCCTGCATAGGGGATGAAACACTCATTAGATTAAAAAACCATGGCCACGGGGTGGCTTTCTTGACGCACCTGCAGTAACAAAGTTGGCAGACTGAGCAGTGCGTTGTCGAGGAGGAAAGGTATCTGCGATGTAACGTCGGTTGATGCTGCAAGAGCGGAAGAGGAAACATGAGGATATCAACTAGCCACAATTATGTAACAAGGGCAACTCTGAGCTCTTTCCCACCTGCGAGCACTCCCAAAACCATTCAAGAGACGTCCAATCATGACAAAAGTCAGGCTTTGACATGGCAAGCCAAGGGCATAAAACAAATTTCCAACAATGCTGCAAGTGCTGGCAAACACCAGAGCCGACTTGTAGGAATAGCTGGTCCACCAACTGTACAAGACGGTCGAGACCAATGCGGCAATGGGGGTCATTCCAATAATGATCCCGGACAAAGCTTCATCCCCTCCCAACATTTCCGCGTAACGCCCCGAAGTTGGAGCGACGACATAGTAGTTGGTCATGTACAGAAAGGTACTCATCAGATTCAAAAAATGGCTCAACCACTTATCTTCCACAGCCTTGCTGGCCTCATCGTCTTCCATGCCATCCTCTGAAACATCCATGGAAGTGGGTTCTAGCATGACAATCTGGGCGGCCAGCATATCTTGAAACGTGGTGCTGCTGATATTAAGACGCCGTCGAGCCGCTTCAATCTTGAGCAGCATGGCATCTAGCTCGCGTCCCGTGAGAGTGGTCTCATAGAGAGGTTGCTTTTTGGTGGAGACGACTGATGGCGTCATGCTTTGTGGTTGTAGATTGCCGGAAACAACAGCTGCAGCAATATCCTCGGGCGATAAGAGGATGTTTGGCATGGACTTGGCAGGTTGATGGCGCTGTTGTTTTGGATTCAGAGGTGGTTTCCCAACAGTGGCCAGCTTGGGAGCTTCCTTATTGTTGTTGAGCAGGTCACCGGGATGAGCCAGAGAGAGGGATAATCTGTCCTCTGGTTGTGCTTGAAGTAGCTGACTTCGTTCCATGTTTTTCAATTCCGTCAATGCCACTTTGAGCGTTGCATTCAACACTGTAATTCCTTCATACTGTCGTAGCAATAGACTGGTCCAGAGATGCTTTAGATCCTTGTGGTGTACATTGAACGAAAGGTACTGGTAGGTCAAGTGTTGCTTGGTGACTTTATCGTGTTTCTTGAGAATCTTTCGAATGCCCGTGACATTGGATTCTACAAAGTGGATGAGATGGAGCAATTGCACAGCACAGCCATGATAATCAGAGTAAAATTGTTGGAATTTGGCGTCTTGCTGGTCGGCAAAACCAGATTCTACCAGAGCCGTGGCAGCAACGCCATTGTGAGTTGTCACTGCGGCAGGTGGCGGTTGCAATTCCCAGTCTCTCAAGAACTCGAATTGTTGCTTTCGCACTTGACCTAGTTTTGCCGAGATTTCGCCCTGGATTTGTAGAAAGAACAATCCAATCTTTTCGACTTCATCTTCTAGAAAGGTTTCAAAGTCTCGTCGGTCTTCTTTCGACGGAAGTTGGGTGGCTAGTGTGTGTTCTGAATGACTGTCTCGACTCAGTTGAGGACTTCCATAGGACATGGGACTTCCAGCAACCAGTGGACTACTGGCATAATGATGATGTGCAGGAGGACTTCCCAACTCCAGTTGGTCATGATGACTTGAGTTTTGGTAACTGACATGATCATGCTCTGGTGGGGGAGGAGGAACTTCAATGTGGTTGATGATGCTCCTGCTACTTGGCAACTGCTGCTGCTGTAAGAGCTTTTGTGACTTCTTGAGGCGCCCCAAGCAACCTTTCAATCCTTGATAGTCCAGATAATACGGCACCCATGGCTCGTATCGATTCGCCAACAGTTTCTTGCCAAATTGAACCATCGTCTTGCCTTCTAAAAACTTGTGGGGAATCTACATGTACGGCCTACCGGTAGCTTGTAGCAAACAAACAACGACCAAAATGCCACAATGCTACCCAAATAAATTATGTAGATACAGTCTAACTAAAGGGCAACTTGCTCCCTCTCCAAAACCTTTTTTTTTGTGCGGCTACGAGAGGAAGATCCATCTCTGTGCGATGCGCTTCCCTTGCCCTTTCTATCTCATTGGTTGTGGATGTTAAAATAGAACAGAAAGGGATGTCATCATCCTCAGCCATGTCTGCCACCTCGTTTGTCACTGGCGCGACTAACACGAATCTTCAATCGAATCTTGAAGAAGATTTCGTTCGAATGATGAATCAATCGACTCGATTCAATTCAATTCAATTCGATTCGATTCGAATTTTCTTCTTTTCAACAGAATATTGTTCAAATTTCAAAATCTCATCATTCACCATCTGGCATCTTTCCCGTCACTCATCACAGAGAGAAGGGAGAGAGAGAGAGAAGAGAAAAAGCCCTGATTTACTAGTATTGTTGATAAGAACCATGACAACGCAAACCTCTCCTTCATCGTCGCAACCAGCTTGCGCCTGTCTGTTAGTTGCTCTAAGCTCTCTTAGTTGTTACTGTTGTCTATTGAGATACTATTGAAAAAGTGGGTGGGGTACCAGCTTTTACTACTGGCATCAAATTCTAGTACAGAGGTACAGGTTGAATCCCTAATCGCGAATCCCCAACACACTCCTGTGGTCGTCGAGCTTGTCCTAGTCGTCGACCATGCTTACTTACTTACTGCGCTTAGCGCTCCTTCTTTGAACGGACCTCTTGTCCGACCGTGACCCTCCTTCTGAGTGCCCTGCTCTGAGTGTTCCACAACACCCATCAACTTGTCCACGTTCTGTTTGAAAAGTCGACCTTGGTTCGGCTCGTCCAGAAGTCCGCAACCATATCATCAGTTGGACACCAGTCCACACTGATCTCCTTCTTTGCGACTCTGTCGCTCACAAAGAAGTACCTAATGTTGATGTGCTTCGTTCGTTTACTACTAGAACTTTGCCGTTCTTCTCTTGAAGAATGGCACTCTTGTTTGCTGATAGACTATAGTTTCTTTAACTACATAGCCTGCTCCCGAAGGAACTGCCTCGTCAAAGGATCGATGGCATCAGGTCATCAACTGCCACGAGTTCACTCTCAGTTGAGCTTCTCGTGTTCAACTTCTGTTTCGTCGAAGTCGATAATGGGTAAACGGTGCCCATGGTCAAACCATCCTCCGGTATGACCCCTCATGTTGGATGGACTCCGAAAGAAACATCAAAAAAACACATTTAAAAACCCCAAATTTTCAATTATAGCC
>CAICTM010002634.1:0-12936 GCA_903772945.1 Seminavis robusta | reverse complement strand
CCGAAAGCGAGAAGACAATAGAAAACAGGAGCGTGACCCGCGGTTTGGTACCGAGATGACGGCAATGAGGAAGCAAAAGAGGAGGCAGATGAGGAAGCCATAGAGGAACTGATGAGGAAGGAAGTGACGACGATTCACAAGAAGACACAGTAGATGATGATGATAGTAATGAAGATGATGATAGACCAGCAGTGGTGGATCAACAGCTACCTGGTACCAATTCCAAGGAATGGAACATGACAATGACCTCCAGACGATAGGAACATCAACAATTCCGGCAATATTGTGCAGATTCAAAGAAGACTTTCCTCCCCTTGGATAAGAAACAGGCTGGGGTGTCAAACTTATGATATCCTCGAAGAACAAAGGCGCCTTTGACTGCGTATGATGATGTCTTGACATGGCACTTGGATAAACTGGAGCCCGATTGGGTGACGAGAAGCTTGGTGAGGTTCCGGAGTATTTGAGCCGGAAAAAGTTGATGAGCTTCCTCATGACAAGATACAACATGGGTGGCAAATTCCCTTTCACAAAAGACCTTGTGCTTCCACATTCAGGTGCTAACATCAAGGTGGTGGGCCACGATGCTCGCCATTGTGTGTGGCAATTGTTGCCGATCCACGCCTCAAGGACGACATTTCTGCTTTTTCGATAACGATCCACTAGCTCCACCACCTAAAACGAGTACCAAAATCAGTCAGTTGAACACTGGTGAGGCGTACCGCAATTGTTACAAGGCATACGTTACCAATCCCGAAAGCAAATGGGAATCGGCATCCAATGGTATATTGATGGGCAGTGACTGGCCAGTTCAAAACCTTTCGATAACTGTGCTGAAGATGTCTCTCTCTTGTTTCTCCCTGGAATATCGAAGGAAGGATCAGGCATGGGCAACTCTTGGATATGTTGTCAACTATTCGGCAGGCAAATCACAAGTGAAAGAAGATATTTGCCGACTAAACCATGATCAAGCAGTTATGGATTTCCTGAATTTCGAAGTTTACTTCCCAATGAGGGGGGTAGACGAACAAAAGTCTGTGAAGGCACAGAACTTCCATTACCAACTTGTACAATCTTGCACTCTTTATCGTAACCATAAAACAACTGGGATGATAATGGGATCTCCATTACAGAAGAAAGCTCTACCGAAACCTCGAGCTTGTTCTCCTCTCTAATTCTCTCTCTTTCCCAACCAATACCACCACCATCTTGCATGGCCCAAGCAATTTGATCTTCCTCCACCATGTCTTGTGGAATGGCTGGCATTTGACTCGATGTGCCTCTCTCCTCTCCTGTAGATCTTCTAACTTGCCGTGGTGCTTTAGCGGGTCTTCCAGTGTCAGTGGCACCAAGCCCTGCAGTAGTCATGTCTCTTTCTCTCCTAGTACTAGTACTTCTTGTTGCTTTGCCAATGCCAAGTGCATTCTGCCTTGCTGCAATGCAACTCCGAGATTGGTTGGTGTGAGCACTTAGTGCCCTCTTGCTTTCAAACCAAGCTTTACAGTAGTCGCAATACCAATAACCCATGATACAACTAGTAGTAGTAGCTAGCTAGTAGTAATTGCAGATCGCTAGCTCATATAAAGGAACTGTAATACCTTAGGCAAAGTCTACACGACCTTACAAAATGTGAGTGTGGTTACCAAAAGCTAACCCCCAAACCGCTCTGTACCGGATTCTGTATGTAGTTTCCATGTTCATTGGTATGGCATAGGGGACAAACCACAAAATTGGTCGGTACCTATGGGGTTGGGAATTTAGGATACATGCAGGGTTCCAAAACGGTGCATACTGCCACACCCAATGGAGAACCCAGTACATGTTCCACAACAAACACCATCCAAATCCGGGAGCAATGACGTCACCAATCGCCTAGGGAGGCATGTCGTTCGATACCTTCCAGACCTCGCTGTTTTCGCGAGACCCCATTATGCGCTTCTTAGATGTTCTCTTTGCCCATTGTTGCTCCTTGTCTTTGCCATGCCGAGCAGCATTGCGGTCCTCCCAAATATTCCGCCATTGTTGGATCAGGAGCTAGGCAAGATTGGCGACCCAGAGTTGCCCATTTCGTGTTGGTTGGTTGGTTGGTTAACTTGCCTCCGGTCGTTTCCTGTGGAGACACTCTTTTCAGATAGGCATCTTGGTGCTTGGCCCAGCAGGTTGACAATCGTCCCCGCACGAGGTTGTCCCAGCCGATGAGATTCTGTGCATCTACTAGATCCCGGTACCGGTCTGGGTAGTGCCATGGGTTCAGGAATCGGTCTTCGAAGTGGTAGTGGAGTCCGTCAAGCACAATCTCTAACAGAAATGGATCGGTGTTGTCCTTGCATAGCCTGGTGCTGATGGCACGCTGCATGGTGCCTCTCCACAGTTCAACATCAACATGGGAGCTGCCGAATCTGAATTCTGGATGTTCCAACATCCGGTGCCGAACAAGAGCGAACCATAAATCATTGGGAGTTTGAAGATGAGACCTACCTTGACGCTTGTAGCTATCTTGCACAAGGTGGTACTGTTGGACCCTTACTTCCCCGATCATGCACCACAATTCAACTAGATTCAGGCAATTGACGAGTGCTGGACTTGGCCCTTTTCAACCAGCGTGCGACAGTGGCTGGTAGCTGGAAGTGGTTTCACAGCAGGCATTCCTGCTTGTCCTCTACCACCCACACCGACAACATTTGATGATATCGTTGCAACCTTGAAGCCTTGGGAGACAGCCCTCTATCAGGAGCTCGAGTGGTGGATGGTGGATGCTTATGCTGTCATGCAGATTGTTACCGCCGTGCCCTTCTGGGTGACGATGTCAATGATCTTGTCATGACTTAGCTCCTGGTTGTCAGGTGAAAGGCTCTACGGAGAAGTGCCCTTGTATTTATTCCTCGGTATTTCTCGTTAAATCCTGCTACCCTTGAGTACCACCTAGAGGTACGAGAAGTACCCCTCCGGACGTCCTAGACTGCTCCGATGCATCCTACATACATGATAAGAGGTGGGCACAAAAGCAACTTTGGCATGTGTTCATCGAGTATCTAGCTCGATAGACAGTCCCCAAGGTACCTCCGTTTGTGCTCTCTTTCTTTTGACTTAGAGATTTCAGAGAACAAGAGCCAACAAAGTATAGCTCATCGCTCTTTCCGTAGTTCTACTTTGTACTCGGTACCTAGAGATCAACCGGTACAGAGAACGTGGTACGTGCCTAGATATTCTTAGGAATGGAAAAGACCATACCCTGCATGCGCACCCAACGTATCATAACTCCGAGACTGTAGAAATTGAGTACCAATTTAGATATTCCGTAACTGTACTGGGAGTTCTGGATTTTACTATTGTTGCACAGTAAAATTCGAGAAGGGGTGCAACACTGTGTTGGTATGGCTACAAGCACCTTACGATACAGTAAAATAGTAGCGGACTAAATATTGTGCCATTCGCTGACGTACATGGCTATTTAACGGTATGCATTATCGCTCCTTCTTTACTCTTACTGGTTAGCACGAAAAGATATAAGCCTGATACCTCATTTTTCTTCGAATCCTGCATAATAAGCACACGCTTGCACCCGTCTTGATGAATCTACTATAGTAAATGAGTACGTTTCAATACTCTGTGACAACAGCCTTACCCGTGTCTCACCTCTAGAGTTATTTAATGTATGCAGCATTGGTTGCTTATGTACAATGAATAAAAAGGGATCCTGCACGATTTCTGCAAGCCAACTCTATTTACTATGTAAATATAGTACGATTTGATTTGCGAACACAGCATGAGACTCCGAGTTACTGGCTCGCTTTCAGAACAACGATGTGTATCCTTTACCACTGCAAGCAATGAAAGCCAGGCATTTGCCGCTTGCTGGGCTCCTACCCAATAAGCTAGATAATAACACGGCACGTAGAGCCCTACCACAAATAAATGGCTCGGGACAGGCTTTCACGGTGACACTCCACCACAGAAGCAAAGGTGGCAAACGAGTGAGTTCTTCGTCATTCATTCGAAGAAGGCTGTTGACATAGGAACGGGTTGTCATGTCAGTAGGTTTGCACATCTTGCGATGCATAAAACACTTCTGCTTTTCGAGAGCCTTGTAAGGACAGGCTGCTTCCATGACTGCATTCATGCCTGGCTGTAATGTCCGTGAGGTCCATAGCAGGTGCAGCTACGCCATTCCACGTGGCATCGATGCGTGTTTGGTAGGCAGTTTGCTGCTCTCCAGGGTTGCGAACCAAAACGTTGATTGCGGCTTGTCTGAGAGCTTGGTGACATTCGGCAATGTGTCCATGGACATTAGTCTTGTCGGCGCTCTTCGCAGAGCCTGAAGTCATCTTGCAGAGGAGATGATTGTGGCATTCGGTAGCGTTTGCGAGGTTGAGTCCAGTGAAGACCATTTCCATGCAAGCCGACCACTTGATCGCCTGTCGAGGGTTGGTAGTACAAGTCTGATGGAGAGACATCTGTCTGAAGATTAGGCCAGGACGATGATTCCACAGAACCATGTTCCGATTTTTAGTGAAGATGATAACTCACTAACTAGTAAACAAGAATTGTTTGCAAGCAACTGACGAAACCTACAATCAATTAGATGATTGCTCAGTGTTGGTTGCTAGTAACACTGGCTGCAGCCCACTTCTAGTAAAACGTAATAGTTTTGGTTTACTTTATTGGGCTGTATCAAAAAAGTGATCTTTCTCCAGTGTTTTCTGGGATTGATTCAACTTCAAAGGATATAGTGAAGAAAAGGGTGACCACATAGGTCAGTTAAACTCCCCATGTATGTAACTAATAGACAATAGATATAGATATCCCCGCTAGACTAGATTGGGATAAACGGATAATTTTTATTGGGGTGTCTGTAACACATCCTCCGACACACTCCTGCACGGATCCATAAAGGATACCGTAGAACGAATAATTAAATTTTGATTGTCCAGGGACGATTGATTGCTCAGCATGCTATTGCTGACGGTAAGCTTTGCAGTGACGATGCAACAATGCATGTGTGCGAACAATGTCGTCATCATCAGAAATGTCTTGTGGCCAGAGCACTCCTGTAAGTGCGATGCCACTCCTGGCTGTAAGACTTTTGGCTGTGTAATGCTGTAGTCGAAACTGGGAAGTTCCAATCACTTGGGATTGCTGCAGCTGGAAACTGGAAAGTACCCACTTTTTCACGGGAAGCCGAATCGAATTCCCCTCTGAATCTGTCACTACAAGAACAACACTGATAGCAACAAACACAACCAATCGGTCATACCTATACCATTCCACTACTTATTAGCACCATTAGAAGCATTGAAACGAAGCGAAAGGACCTCAGGAAGCCTGTTTTCTGTTATCTTGTTGAAGAGTACTGTTTTACTATAGGAATTCGCTCAACATCATCACAGGAAACACACTCCCTCTCCCTCTCTTTATCTCTCATTCAAGCCCTCCGGTTGACAGGATCGACACCTCCTCTGGTATCTCCTATCAAGCGCACCTCTCATATCAAGCGACTATCAAAGCGGCCTTCCCCGGTTCAGATTAGAAAGCCATCCCAATTGAAATCCTACGAGATCGGGCGGGTTTTCTATTCTCGACCGCCGACGGCCAAGTTGGAAGAAATTGAACACAACAAGAGCTTTGAAGGTACAGAATCGAAAGCCATCCCAATTGACATCCTATTACATTGGGCAGGTTCTCCGATCTCGACCGTCAAAACCACCATTGTCGCCCCTTTTCGTACGATCGAACGATTCCGCAACAACAACAGGCTCGGTTAACCTTACCCCTAAGGTAACCGGTGACTCACTGAATCCCCGAATCCTCTGAATCGAATCGAAATTTCCGAATCGATACGTATCCAAGACTCGCTACTCCGTGAATCGATCCTCCCGCGACCGTACCTCTATTACGTACCTCTTCTTCCGTACGGATCGAACTACTACTATCAAGAAGGACTTCACGAGATACCTGCAGTGACCATCGAGAACAGAAACACAGCTGTATTTCTTACTTTCTCACTGGCCACTTTTGGCTTCTCTCGACGTCTTTGTTACTTTTTCACGGGAAGCCGAATCGAATCGAGGAGCTTCCCCTCTGAATCTGTCACTAAGAACAACAACACTGATAGCAACAAACACAACCAATCGGTCATACCTATACCATGACACTACCTATTAGCACCATTAGAAGCATTGAAACGAAGCGAAAGGACCTCAGGAAGCCTGTTTTCTGTTATCTTGTTGAAGAGTACTGTTTTACTATAGGATTCAACTCAATGTCATCACGGAAAACATACACCCCTTTTTTCCTCTCTTTACAACCTATTCAAGCCGAAAGGATCGATACCTCCTATCTCCTATCAAGCGCACCTCCTCTATCAAGCGACTATCAAAGCGGCCTTCTCCGGTTCAGATTAGGAAGCCATCCCAATTGAAATCCTACGAGATCGGGCGGGTTTTCTATTCTCGACCGCCGACGGCCAAGTTGGAAGAATTTGACAACAAGAAGAAGTCTCTGGTCTTCTGCAGTTCCAGAATAGAAGAGAAACACATACTCATTTGTTACTTTCTGTTCTCTCACTGTCGACGGCCCAAGAAATCCCATTGTCGGCCGATCCTTTTTTCGAACGATCGACCTCGATCTTCTTCCTCAACCACAGGCTCGGTTAACCTTATCCCTAAGGCAACTGACTCATCCGAAACGCGAAATCCTCCGAATCGAATCGATTAGATCTGGTAATCGAATCGAATCCAAGACTCGCTACTCCGTGAATCGATCCTCCGTACGAAGCCTACTATCAAGAAGGATTTCACGAGATACCTGCAGTGACCACCGAGAAGAGAATTACATCTGTATTCTTACTTTCTCCCCGGCCACTCTGGGTTTCTCCCGACGTCCCTGTTGGCACCGATACCAGTTGATCCACTCAGTCCTATCCCTATACAGACTGATTCATCGACCTGCTACTGTTACCACCCCTCCATTGATATCTAACTCCTCCCCAAGAGGAACAACAAACAACAACAGAGTTCCTGTAAGGACTTGAGTTGGTTACAAGTTGGATACTGCCTCAGCTTTTTCGTCGGAGTTACTGAGCATAGTTTCCTTCCTTGGACACCAGGCTTGGCGTCTTCAGCCTTCTCCCTGGGATATCCAACTCCTCTCCATAGGATCTCACCCCCACAAGAACAACTCCAAAAGCTGCCCCTCTAGCGTGTTTAGCTAGATTGTGCAACAATTCATTGACACAGCCACCTCTCTGCTACTGCACCTGACTCTCCTACTGAGCGTGGAGCTCCAAAGGATTGAGCCCCAGACAGAAATGCAGCGTGGTGTGGCATAGATATTAATACATAACTGACTCTTTCTCTCTCTCATTAATTGTTGAGTGACTCTCCAGCAACTTTCCACAGTTCCACCTGAATCGAGTATCCTCTCCACCTCTCTGTTGCATCGGTCACTACAACAGATTGAGTACCAGCCTTTGAGACAACACAGTGTCATACAGTAACACAGCCCCATCAACCAACAACACCCCTTGATCCCCCACCACTGCCTCTGACTGGTATAGCGTGACTTCTCCAGTTTTCCCTGAAAGAATCCCTAACAGCCTTTGGCTCTGATACCATCTTCTCCTGAGGTAGTGGTATACACTGCTACCAGACTTGGCCACAGCCTTGATCCAGTGGCAACAACAACCCAACACTTGATATAAACCTTGATTACCTGCCTCAGTGCATTGCCTTGAATAAACCCCTCTACAGCAATCATCTCGCCACCTCACAAGCAACCTCCTTCTGCTTGCGTTGAAGCCACGACACTACAGTCAACACTCCAAGATACACAACTCTCCCACAAACCCACCTACACCACCATGATTCCCCATGTCTACCCACATTCACTCAAACCAAGGTCCTCCCAGACATTCCCCACTCCCACACTTCACCACCAACCACATCCACCACCATCCTCCGCAGACTAACAACACCACTCCCAAGATGATCAGCCAACAGCTCCAGAGCATTGCAGCCATCTTGAGGATACACCCTTCCGAATCACACCTACCCTATCAGGGAGGATGCCTTTGTTCTCACCCTTCAACGAGGCACGCCTCTATCCTACAACACACCATCAACCATGCTACATCCCAACTCCTACAACAACAACTCCACACACAACAGGATCTCCCCCTCCTGCCTCTGGCACCAGCCCACTCCCAGTGCCCCTTATCCTCCTTCTATTGACTCACAACCCCTCGAACAGCCCACACACTCCAGCAGCCATGTCCTCCCTCCTGGGAACCAACAGACTGCCAGTGTGTCATTGTACCCCATCTTCTGCCTGCCTGTTGGCCTCTATCTAACATTTTTGTGCATTTGATGGTTTACACCCTGCTCTATGGTCCAGCCTGAGGAGTACCACCTCCTACGGGTTCTGCTGGCATCTTGCCTGCATGCCAAGGCCTTGCCACAGCTTGGGACCTGATCACCCAGACACATAATCATCCAGCGTTGGCTTTATCGAAAAGACTTTTATTATGACCAGTACTCAAATCGTGTAGAAACCTACGTAAAATTAATCACAACCACCAAAACCTCATAAAACAGATCCAACGAAAGGAATCGACCATGGCCAACGGCCGAATCGATACACCATCATCAGTAGCTCGAAAACACCAAACAGAAAAGAACAACAAGCTTATTAACACTGCCGGTCCCATTGGAGCCTCTCAGCAACAGCGGAAAGTCCTCTACGGGGCCGACGGCCGAACGATCAAGTGATTGCTGCCAGTACCAGTCATTTCACGTAGAACCTGGTAAAGTTTCTACACGCGACCAATCTTCGAAAATCGCAATCACAACCCAACAACAAACACAACCCGGTTCCACAACCAACGACAATCTGTCTACTACTCCCCATCAAGACAAGCACTTGTCGCTACGAGAATCCAGCTACCCAACTCCTCTTATACCATAGAAACAGGTCAGGAACTGGATCTAACAGCAACAACCGAGTCTTCTCGATAAGGCAACACAAGACGAACCGAGACGTACCGACAGACACGCAACCGGCTGTTGAAATTGCACCGTCAAGCCTTGAGCCATCTCCCATTGATCAATCCTAACCATCGGCAAGCATAGAAACTCTCGAACCAACAATTCCAACCACAAGCCAACCTCCTAAATCTTCAGGAAAACAACGGATCGGACTCCGCCACCCCCTCTAAATCTCCTGTCCCTTATATGCTCGAGAACATTCCTCTAATCTCATTCACCTTATATCTCTGGAACACTCTTCCCTAAGTCTCTGTCCCTTTATCTCCGTAACACTCCTCTAAGTCTTCTCCCCTTATATCTCTTGTAACATTCCCCCTAAGTCTCTTGCCTTATCTTTGAGACCAACCTCCAAGCCCCTCTCAAGTCATTGATCAAGTGATCCACTTGGATCTTCTCTTGGTGTGCAGCAGCAATCAAGCCCTGTGGTGTTCAAGGTTCAGTGCCCCTGTTGGTGTCCAAGATTCAGGCCCCTGTAGGCGTCCAAGGCTGCTGATACTTGACCATCTCAATGTCTTCACACCCCATAGTTCCAGTTAACTCCAAGACTCCTCTGAACTCCAAGATGTCATCTACCCCAACATCCTCCAAGAGAGGTAGTAGAGGTCCCCCCACAGGAACAACCCCAACTAGAGACCCCAAGAAAGGCAGAACACTCTTTACCAACACCTTTGAATTAGAAGAATTCTCCAATGATGCCTTATCTGAATATGACAAGTCCATCCCACTAGACAAAGTCTTCCAGATCACCTCATACTCTATCTTCAAACTGAGCAAAGCAGAACTATCTTTAGCCAAAGCCCCACTGTCCAAGCAAGAACTGCTCCCTGTGGCCAAGAGGTTACATAGGAATGCCCTGTGCTATGAAGCCCAATCCCCTGAAGTATCCACTGCAGCTGCTGAAGACAATCAGAACCAATCCTTTGGCACTGTCTACAAATTTCTTCTTGCACTAGTCAATGTCCAAATTGAAGGATCAGACCTTCCCCTTTACACCACTAGGACCCCCAAGGCCATGATCATAGACTTCCTCAGGCTGGCTGCTACTAAACCCACCCTCTTTAGTCCCACATTGAAGATTGCAAATAACCCACAAATCCAAGTGAAAGTATGGTTCAATGCTCAAATGACACTTGGATCCTACTTCTCAGTACCAAGAACAAACCAGAAGAAAGGCAAGACAACATTGACTGATTACTTCACCCCAATCCCTCATGCCACCAGCCCATCAGTGGTGTTTAATGCCTGGAAGAACATTAATGACAAGGAATCCCAAGTCCCACCGCAACCAAAGGAACCTACAAGACAGGCACCCAAGACAGGAATTCTCAAGAATCCACCAAAACAGAGAGATACCCCAAGTCTCAATGACACAGGACATACTGGTAAGTCAGCCAAAGAACCTGACAAATCAGACACCACGCCCAAGGGAAAATCTACCACCACCGCCAACCAAATCACTCCTGCTGACAAACAAAAGGCTAGAAAAGAAACCAGGAAGGAAGGCACCATTAACATTGAAGACATTCCTGATGATGATGGATCTTCACGTGATGACTCTGAGGAGATGGTCATTGACAGCGATGATGATGATGGTGATCCTGACAGCAATGAGCGATGAGTGGAAATCCACGTGAACTCCCATTGTGGTGCGAAGCAGCTGTGCTGGTTTAGCCAGGTGGAAGAATCGCTGTGACATCTGTATACTCCAACAGTAGGGTCAGCAGTGCAGCCATCTGGCACTACAGAAATAGCTGAGGAACTCTATATACCCAAGGATGATGCAGTTCTTCAGCCAAGACCAATATAGAAAGTTAGCTTGCCAGCACCAGCCAAATGAGATGCAAGAGAGCCAAAGCTGCATGGCTGAGTGCTGTCGAGGATTTTGTGTTCAGTTGATTTTAGCATAGTTTAAAGAAGAAGAAGTAATGAAAGGATAGTTGACCAGATACAGCCTCAGTAGCACTAGTTTCCCCACAGTTGAAGCCTTCCTGTGTGGATTGTGCCAAGGCAAAGAGTAAGTTATTCAATCATCGCTGTGGAGATTGGATAACAGTGGCAGCCAGCTTTGTGGCTGGCCCATTCCCACTGTCAGAGGAGTGAAGCTCCAAGCAGAGCTCTCCACTCCCAGCCAGCTCTTTGTGCATCTACCCTGACTGGATCTCATCGGATTAACATTGTCGCAGATTGCAAGCACAGGAGTGGCTACAGTGTGGAAATCGAGGAGGAAGAAGAGAGGAAGAAGGAAAATCGGCCGATAGAGACCTGTCGACAGATCGTGAAAGCGTTACAGTTCCTCCCACGACTCAGAGTATCCGTGAGTAGATTGGGTCATGTTTTATGAGTCAACACGATGGAACAGAGAACGCTGGCAAGAACACGTTCTCAACAAAACCAAAGGACACGGTAAATTGGAGTATTCGACAGGAGTAAAGCATCCTGCAACGAACCGTTTCCCAGATACCAGTTGACTTCCGTATCAACTACCACGATGTATTGATCTAAAACGCTACAACTAGCGTTATGATCGCATCAATCAAAGCTCACAACACAGATTATGAATTACTAAGAGGCGAACTTTGCATTTACTTGCACTCGTCTTGATAGTTGCAGTTGATCTCGTGGGGTAGCTACCTCTAAAAGATCCCTCTATTCAAGTAGTATTCCCCACGTTAGCAGATTAACAGTCGCAGTTTACGCATGCCACACCTTCATCAAGATGGCCGATGAAGCAACCAAGCTCAAGCATGTCCTATGCACCCTATGGGCGAAGATGCTTCCAACCCAGGGTACAACTGCATCTCACATGCGCATCGCACTGTCTGAACAAGGAATCGACGGATGGATGGATCTCCTACTTATCACCAAAAGATGAAATATGAATCTCCAAGTTTCAACGACACCAACGGAAATGCAAGACCAGTACCTCTCACCGGGAAGAAACTTACTGCTCGCGGCGGATACAGATGTTCACCATTGGTCGTCAGGAGGAAGGCACCCATCTCGCGTCGTAACACTGACGGGCCGACGCACGTCGACGCTTTCAGAGTTGGCCTCTTCAGCAGCACGGCGAAATCGTCCCATGGCAACAAATGGACGCTGCGATGCCACGATGACCATGGGTGAGACGTGCAATCGCACTTTGGGACAAGAACAATAAGCCCGTCCGCTCAGTAGTTCAAGAGTTTCCGTATGAATCAGTCTTCATACAATTGGAGGAAGAATTCCTCACACACGCTCAAGTCTCAAGGTATCTCCCACTTCATTGATTCTGACTTCAGGTCACCAACTTCGAACTAGACGAGAAACAACGAGATGGATGTACAAGACCTTCGAGGACATACTTCCAGAAGCACAGCAAGTCCTGTCGTCCTTGCTCAACGAAACCAAGCAAGGACACTCGGTGATCTGGAAGGCGAATTGATCGAATATATACTCCAAGTCCTGGTCGCAACCCTGCGCTGGATAAGATTTCGTGTTACTCTTACCTCCGCCGATATCCATAAGGCACTATGGAGAGGGTCTCCAAGCTGGTTTCTATCTCCAATTCCTCGAACAGTTTCGGCAGTACAATGAGATCAGCGATGAGCCATACACTGACACAAAGGGGGCACGTTTCTTGGACAGCTCAATCTCCAAGGCAACAAATCTCGCTCCCGTACGACGTATCGCAATGCAGACCAAGAAAGTGCAGGCGATCACCTCCCAGTATACTCTCGATGCAGTACCGAGCGGTCCTTACTCGAGCAAGCACAACATCACAGACAATGCAAAATCATGCGACTTCTCACGCTCTCGAAGCAACGCTCGTCGTCGCACCTACCAACACGAAATTTCTTGGACGATGGTACAGCGGAACCCTGCGGCGACCCCTATGAGGCATTCGTCAATGATATGG
>CAICTM010002633.1:0-12944 GCA_903772945.1 Seminavis robusta | reverse complement strand
AACCAGGTGACAATCGATGCTCTCGCGAGCAGAAGCCCGTTTTGTGCGGAGACCAATATCAATGCGAGTTTTCCAATGAGTGCTTGGCACAGGCAGCTGACTATGTGGATTGCATCTCTGCTTTCTGATGCGGCGTTCATTGTTGAAGTCTGCCAGAGAGAACCACAACGATACCAGACAGCTGAAGAAGCACAGATAGAATGTAGATCTATAACATTGATAATGCTTAGAAAGAAGAAGAATACATCAATCATGATCTTCACATAATGTTGGATGATACTAGCCAGTACCTCCGTACGGCGACAAGCAGAGGGGCAGCTTGAGAGAGTGGGGAAAGGCGACTGGTTGAAAAGCTGACCGGTCATCTACATCTTTTTTAAACTAGCCTACGAAGCCATCACAACACTCCCAGAGCCAGCACCCGACCGTCAAACACGGTCAGTCACCATGGAGTCGTCGCCACAGACATCCAATCCATCCAGAAAGTTGAGAGAAAATCATCCAAGTCGCTACGATCCAGGTATCGAACCCGATGGCGGAGCTCCAGGAGCTTTATAATGGAGCTTCTCGTGTGACCTTTCACAAAAAGCTTGTTCATGACTTGTTTTTCGTCCTCCGGAAAGTTCACATACCCACGGAAAAGCTTTGCTGATGTCTTGGTTAAGATGCTTGGCGAGTTAACTTCATCCCCGCCAAGCCAAATCCTCCTGGAAGCCAACGTGAGATGCTGAAGCTTTACGTTGGGGGAAGATTGCTGCACCTTCCACCAATGGGGCAAAAGCTTGTCTGCCTCGTAGTCAGATATCAAAACAATGCTGCCATCAGGAAAGCACAAGAAGGCGTTCACAGGTCGTAGATAGAATTGGCGTGACTTTATCCTCATGACAGTTGCCAAATAGTTGCGGGTGCACAGTAGCTTGCAGCTCCAGTTGATGTCCAGATTGACGGCATCCCTTACTTTGAGCAGTTCAGTGCCAAGGGGCTTGCCCGAGAACGCACTAGCATAATCCCAATCATTCTCAGTGCAAGGTGACATGACTTCAACCTCTTTTTCCTCCTCCGCTTCTTCTTCTCGCTCCTCTTCCAATTCTCGTTCGCACTCTTCTGATAGCTGTGATGCCTCAACAGCGGTCTTGTCACCGATATTCCTGCAGTATTTAACCAAGTCCGCCGAATGTTTTGAAAAATCGTCAACACTCTCGATTGTGGCGTCCAGGAATGATCCCATCGACTGGAACTTCTTCACTGCATCACCATACAAAGTAACCAGCGACACGTCCATATCTTGAGGCTTTGGGAACCTGAAGTGATTGATGCCTCGATCATACAGCTCCATTATTCCCTTCTCGATGGCTTTGGCTGAGTTCTTAATTGTTAGAATCAAGACGTCCTTCACAGTGCTTAGTGCGTCTAACGTTTCCGATGTCCCACCGAGGATGAGAGATTGCTCTCCTGGTTTGAGCTTGCGCATCCGAGCACATGCCTGCAAGAATCTATCTTTGGTAAGACCTGGTTCCAACGTAACTAAGGCACGAGCAGTGATGCGAAGCTTCAAGTCGGACCCACGGCACCGACTTTCATCGTAGAAAGCAAAACATTCGGCTGCGGTGAGGGAGGAAGTTTGGAGTGGACAGTGCACTTTGCTTGAGAGTGAATAAACATTCCAAGCATTGTCTTTGGTATCAAAGTAGACAACTCCACGAAACTCTTGCTGGTCAAGGATTCTTGATAGGAAGACAGCTGCATCAGAATTCTTTATTCCCGCCATCAGTCCACCCACATCAATCAGAGCATGCACGTCTTTTTCGGTGCACGTCTGTAGAACTGTTTTCCACAGTTCACCATTGTCAGGGAGCAAGACAACCTGAGATGTACACTCCAGAATTCGATGAAGCATTGCTCCATTAGTAGCTCTGAGCTCGGGCAAATCATGCTCAATCTGCCTAACGGATAATGGAAGCAGTTTGCGATTGTCTTCGGTTCCGGAGAATCCCACTGCATTGTGCTTCTGCACAAATGATACCAAATCCCATGCAGAAGTAACTCGGCGCTGGAGAAAAACGTGTGTCTCGAGTGGAAACGCGAAATGGTTCATCCAGTAGGAAACGACCCTCATGTTCTTCCGAAAGGCTTGGTACATCAGTTCGCGCTGAACCGTGTTGTCAAGGTCGACCTTTTGGATCGAATCAAATTTGGCAAGATCATTGGTGTCCACTGCACCGCCACGAACGCTGTCAATCCAGGAGTCGTAAATCTTGTGCTGAGCTGACGGTCCCTTCTTTTGCAGACAAACCATCGCCTCCCTAAACTGTTTCTGGTTGAGACCATGATGAAAGTACGCCAGGCAGGTGTAGATGATCTGCACATCAGGGTGGCTGTAATCAGAACGTGCTTTGGGGGTGTCACTTGCAGCGAATGGTACAGCCAGCTTTCCTCGCGACAAATCGATGCCATAGTCTACTCTGTGGCGTGCTTTTAAGCAATGAAAAAGCAAACCAAAAGCAATGCAGCTCCTTGCAGACAGAATATCAGCTTCTTTTTCAAATAAAACACGGCTTGTTTTGATTTTTTCCCTTGCCGGGCACTGATCATTGGACATGATGTCAATGAGCGGCTCAATTAAAGAATCGTCGAGATTTGTCATCCACGAAAACACATGAGGCGGGTTTTGAACAAGCTCTTTAGAGAGAGCTCTCCCTAGCCTTTGCTTGTGCTCCTCGAATGGCGCAAGAAGTCGTAGAGCAGGATACGCCCCCAGGTCGTGGTCTTCGGCGTGGACGAACGAAGGGTTGTCTCTAATGCCAACAATATCTGGGTTTGTGCTTTCAGCAAGAAGTTGGAGCAATGCTTCGACCATTGCCCATCGCGCAGAGCCATCAGGCAGATGCTCTTGGTCGCCCAAGGCGTAAACAAGCTGGAAAGATTGGTGAAGAATTGCGTCACACTCATCAATGATATCAATGGAGTCCAGCTGCATGCCTTGGACCAGTATGCCATGGTCTTGCTGTTTTAGCTTAAGAGAGTTCCGATGCTGTGGTGTGACCATCATGAAGCACTTCCCAACTTTACATCTCGCCACTTCTTCGGAAAGTACTTTGGAGTGAATCTCTTCGAGAGGGAAGTTGCGCTGGAAAGGAAGCATTATGATTCGAACATGCTGCGACGAAGCAGTCAAGACGTTCTTGTACATGCGTTCGACGACTGCAATAAGGGCCGAGAGCATGTTTACACGAACAATGCATGTACCTGAGTTTATGTACTCAAGGATGAGCATCGGGACAAGAACGCTCTGGATGATGGAGAGAGAGAAGAGAGAGGGTCAGCTCGGAAAGAAGGAAGCTAGTAAGTGAGTGTTTCAATCAACTTACAGTTTTCCCAAGCCCCATATTCAACTGGATGGTGGACTTGGGTTTGTCCATGAGCTGTTTGACTACATCATACTGGTACCGGCGAATCTGCAATCGCTGTTCCACCTCAAAAACTAGCCAAGGCAGATGATCCCATGGATTCCAACTCCTGACTGCGCGCAGGTCTTCCAAAATCTCGTTGTCGGAAGACGAGTTGACGATCCTGTAGAGCTTATCTTCCAGCACACAAAGTAGCATCCACTCAACTATATGCGCCCTTACTTCTGACAGCGTCGTAGCTGGGAGGAATGGGTTTACCTCCGCGAAGGCATTGACATCTAGGACGAGCCGAAGAAAATCGAATGGACCAGGAAGTCTGATACGCGCCGACAACACCGCAACTCGAAACTTATTGGACTCATGGTTTCTTAGAGTCTTCAGAATCTCATTCTCTTTCGTTCTTCTTTCAACTCTGGCATCATTTTTTGTGGCTTCCCACAGCGTCGGATCGCGGCGAACGTCATATGTTGGTAGAGAGCAGTGATCATTCCAACTCGACACAAGCCCTTCGTGGATTTCGCGCTCCATTCCTGAAGCATTGTCGCACAATTGAAGAGAAAAGGGAGGTCTCTTCCTTTTTCGACCACATGACAACAGGCATTGGTCTGTTAGGCGCCGTTCCATTTCTGCCACGAAACCTTGGGTTAGGTTCTCCTTCAATAGCATTATGCTGAGAGGGCCTTCATGAGTCTGTTTGTTTCGAGGGCATTGACTTGCTTGCTTGGTTCCAAAGAGAGTGCTCTCTTCATTTGGCAACAGCCTTGCTGCGTACGGACTCTCACGGTACTCACGTTTTGCAAGAGGGTCCATTTCCAATCCTGGAGGAGCACTATCATCCGCAGCCTCCATTGAAATTTCATCACTCAGGAATCCAAGCCGGTTTGAACAGCTCCAAACCCAAGAGCACATGATACGCAAGGTGCACGATAGATTGCTCAAGCTCGAAACCTCGATAAGCTTCTCCTTTTCAACTTGCGACAATTCCTGGTTTGTCCAGCAGTGTCGTACAAGGTCAACGGCAGTATCTGAGCCTGTTTTCATGGTGCGTTTGTCAGGAATCAAACAACCTGATGCAACATACATACATGCAAGATGCAGCCTTCCAAATGTGTCCTTGGCAACCAAATGGGAAAAACGGGGGTGCACGTCGTAGGAGTGGAAACTGCCTCGATAGTTCCATTCGCTACGACGAATGACGTTTCCAGAAGCGTCAACAAGGCCACAGGGAACCAAGACCTTCTCAATGCCGAGCTTGTCCGAGAGGACAAGGTAGGTCGTCACACCAGCCAAGGTGTCCTCAAACGTCTGTCGTGTCCTCAAAGAGAACCCTCCGAAATTTTCGGAATGCACTGTATCCGCCTTCTGGAGAAAGTTCATCCCAAGACGAGGCATGTGGTACCGGATGCTCTTCAAACTTGAATCAAGCCACGGAAGGATGTACTTGGGCTCTTCGACTCTGGACAAGACTTTGAGCATGTTTGGTTTTCGAAATAGAAGGCGATCGTATTTCGGAAGGTTGCCAACGATCAAGTCGAAGGGGGCAGCCATGTCTTCTGTGGGGACGAGATATAAGGCTTCCTTGGTAATCACAAACAAAACAGAACGCTCCTTGTAGGAAGGAGCACGAATCAGAAAGGCATCGTATCGCCTCGAATACCAATGACTGTATGGCTCTGACAACAAAAGCGGGATCTCAAACTTTTCCCTGGGTACCAGGACGAGCCCATCACGCGAAAGATTACTTGAAGGGTTGCTTGATGCTTGTGGGGGCGGCGAATTCTGACCTTGTCTTGCCGTAGCGGAAATCGCAACCCGCCACGACCAAACAGGCGATAACTTTGGCTCCGATCCAACGCCGTCGCGCGTGTCGTACTCAATGATATCCAAGTGATTCTCTTGATGAAAGACAAACTCATAGAGGAAAAAGTCATCAATCAGCCTGCTGGTTCTGAAATGGTCTACATCAACCACAATACACTCAAAGTTTCTTGACCCAAAAGTCCTCTGATAGAGCTGATTGGTCACAATGGACGATGGTAGGAAACCAGGGGGGACACCATCAACCAAGACAGTACCATTGAGAACATTGATAGAGTAGTGATGCTCTGCTTGCGCTTCAAAGCAAGCAGTGCTTGCGACATCAGGGTATCCAATCTTTGTCCAAAGGAGCTTGTTGGGCAAATCATCGATGACGAGTCCAAGGCACCTTGTAAGGCAATCCAAGTTTGCTTCGATAGCTTTGAGAGTAGCCTCGATGTTTCTTGACATTGTGCAGTGCACTGCGTGTTGCAGTTGGCTAGCGTGCAATTCTTTGGCAGCAAAGAGCGACTTGTATTGGAACAGAACAATCAACTCTACCAGATTCAGCAATCTGGCTTCGTCCTGGTCCCTCGGGCAGTGAGAAAGCAAACCATATCCATACAGCCGGGCTTGCTTCCAATATAGGTCAGGTGCAATTTGTTCCCTACCACGTACTTCTGCGTCAACATGGTCGCCCAGCGCCTGCAGTATTCTTGTGAACAGTCTGGAACAATCAAGGCAACGCTTGTTGTACTGACCAAAAAAAGAGCTCACAAGTCCAAAAAGGAGAATCTTCACCATGTTGTTTGGCGACTCCTTCAAGAGATCCGCCTTCCCGAAGAGCTCGCTTGCAATTTGATCATAGAACACAGAGTCCAAATCGTGCTTCCAGCTTTCGTCTCCAACATGGTAGAGAAGTTGTCTCACCAACACATGGACGCGTTCGTCCCCAAACGGCAATAAATCATCCACCATTGCACAAAGCAAATGCCGCAATTGTATGTTTGGGAATGCCCTCATAGTTGCAAACATCAGATATTCTTCGTAGGCAAGCCAGTCAGGCTTTTTAGTCTTCGTCGCAATTCCTTCATTGCCTCGTGTTCGGCTTGGCAGCATCACGAGAAAGCTCTGCAAAGTGGCCGACTCGTTTTGTGGTAGGCTCTCGGTAAAATACCGGGCGGTATCCTGTTGGCTTCGGGTAGGAGAGAAGGGATCGGTTGTGCGCCAATTGGGAACCAGAGTGTACGAATCCGGAAATCGCACCCCCGTTTCTCTCCCGTAATCACGAATGTCAACGGAATCCACAGGGGAATTGAATGCCGTGGTTGTGCTGCCCAGAACCATCTTTCCATCCAATGAGACAGGGTTGTCGCTGGTCGTTTTGTACTTATTGAACCAATTACTCAAGATCTGAGTTGGCGGCGGCGGCGAAGGCGGAGTTCTGTTCCACATTTGAGTTGCGGCAAGGTGGGCCAACGACAGGACATCAACAAACTCGGAAGGCATGATTAGCAAGAACAACCATTGCAACGCCTTTTGCTTATTCCTTGGCAAAGCGAAGAAAACATCTGACGGCCTCGCTTCAAGGCGTCTAACCTTTCCCTTCAGGTCGTCGACAAGACGAATAGCCTCGTTACGAGCACATTCGTACTGGTGGTAGGTAGATGTATAAAAAATCCTCCCGTAGATACCCGTTGTGTAGTCTCGGCTTCGAGAAGTATTCAGAGCTGTTTCTGCAGACCTCAGTGTGCTCTCTGCTTGCTCCAGTTGGCTATCAAGGGCACGAAGTTCTGCTTGGGTCTTTTGGATTTTTTCCCACCGCTCTTCGATTCTGCGGTCGGCAGCAGAGAGTTCACGATCATGTATGGACCTGACACGGGCTCCCCAATCGTTCCAAGCATTTCCCATTGACAAGGCGAGATCCAGCGTGTCGCTTGGGTTGCGGAAGGGGACCTTTGTCGAATGCCTGTGCTGCTTCAGAAACAACTCTACTTTCTTCAACGCTTCGATGGCATCCGCCTCTTGCAACACCAAGTAGCCGAGATCATTAGGATCCAAACCTGCTGAGTAGCCGCTGAAAAGTGGATATTTCTTCTTAGCGATTCGGTGTGCCCAGCAGTAGGTTATCCATATCACCAGCATCTGGCAGCTTTGTAGCTCCACGGTCATCAGACTTGCACAGCCCTTTGACTTCTGCAAAGCTAGCGACGTCGCTTTTATATGTGTTTCCATTTTGCATTTCAAGACATGGACGTCATGCGATTTCCGTGACTCCAGGAGATCTCCTGCGTAGCACCAAAATTCCTTATTGATACGGCCAAGAGCAACCCAAGCATCCTGGGTGCCAGTATCTCCAACAAAGCGAGTGACCATCAGGTCGGACCACTGAAGATTCTTCTTTGCCTGAGCTTGAGCTCTTGCCATCCGAGTGCCATAGTCGGTGTCAGTTGTCCCACTGGACACCTTCGGAAGCGAAGGGGGCTTCACAGCTGCGCTCAGATCCTGAATCGAAAAGCCCTGGGGGGTGGCACACATCGTCGGGTCACTATCTGGGCTAAGCGCCTTCAATGCACAATGATGCGCTTCTAGCTCTCGAACAACTACCTCCTGGAAACTCTTACACGCGACTTTCAAAATGTAGCGTTCAATCTCTCGAATCACAATGACGCACCGGTCGATCTTTCGTTGATCAACAGTTGTGACTTTGCCACGAATGTTCCTGTCCGTTCAGAAATTCAACCTTGAGTCACAACAAAGTTCTCAACATGCAAAGATACTCCAGAGCCCCCGCTCTCACAGTGCGGTTCCGGTACATACCTGAGGTGGTGTAGAAAGTACATACAAAGCATCTTGCGAAACGAGTCATGGTCCTCATCGAATTCATAGAGATACAGCATGGAGGAGTATACAGACGCTACCAAAGGAAACGAGGTATTCCTCTGAAGGCAGTTTGTGTGCTTGCCAACATCTGTTGTTCCTCCTTGGTAACTCTCTTTAATAACGCACACGGTGCTCCCAGGCAAAGCCTTCGCCTGAACAATGGCGTCCAGGAGCCTTGCCCACACAAATGACGGGGTCTTGTGATGTTTCTCCCTTGTAAACGTGGATTGCGCCTTTTGCATCAATTGGTGAAAGATTGCAATCACATTGGAGCATAACTCCTTCCCTACAGTTCCAACTTCTAGAACAGAAGGACTCAGAACATTCGGAATTGCTGTGGATTCACGTCCATTGACGGAGGAATGAACCTTGTCATTCCATTCGTTTAGGCCGATGACAGTGATTGTAGTGGATAGCACGTCGAGGTCCTTCATCAATATGGCACATCCATAGGGAGCCATCCATTTAACGACGACTGACTCCTTGAGCTGCTTTAGATCTGCCGCGATAAGCCTCGCATCATCTTTGAAGATAGGGAGAGAAACAGATTCCTCCACCGCAGAGAGGAAATGGTCGTAGAGCTGAGCGCACACCTCATCTGACTGGATCTGAAGGGCCGTTCGATCGTTGAAATCAAAGATGTTGTCTTCCATCGTCGCCGTCTGGCAAGCCACTTATTATTAGTTAGGAAAAGAAGTCCTGAAACTCCTAGGATCCGTTAATCTGCTCATCAATGCAGATGCGGTGGTCTGAAAACAGTTCGAAACCATTCACAAACGGCACACGGCTTGCGCCCTCAGATTTTCATGCGAAAAATGAAAATTTCACCACGAGCATACAGGTAGGTATATGTGTTTCCTGCGAGTGACGGTCACAGTCTGATGGGTCGAGTCGATGGGTCGTTCATGCAGATCTATTGCATACATCGTAGCTAGGTGCAGCTCAATTAGCATGCGTGTGTAGATTGTAACGTTTAGTACATTGCAGTGCTGCTTTTCTGAATCTTCAAGATTCTATCATCCGCCTGCACTTTATGCCTTACTTCGTTTCGATTTCGGCTCGGATCTTGAACCGCCTCCACCATTGCTATTCTGGCGCTGATTTTGTTGTTGCGGATGACGATTCTGCTGTCCATCCTTCTTTTGCCCCCTTTGAAAGACGTCCAACATTGCTGCCTTTTCCATGCTGTCGGACCGTTCCGCCGTGAGAGTGTCGATATCGTAGAGTGATTTCAAAATGCTGCTGCCCTTCTTTGGCGCTTTGGTGTAGACGTTTTCTTGTCCCACTTGCATGAAACACCGCCGAAAGAGGTCGATGCAATGTCGGAGCAGATATGTGGCCGACATGTCAGCTGCGTAGCCACCCTCACAGCATTCTAGTACAGCGTTTTGAGTCAAAAAGGTGCGGGCTCGACGGTGGCAATTGTCCAATACTCCAATGCCCCGTTTGACTTGTCCATATCGATGCAGAAAGCTCAAGAAGACTTCGCCTGGTCGATCGGCTCCTCCTAGCTCCAAGTGATTCTCTAACTACTCAACGCATCCAAGTGGGGGAAAGGATTTAGGGAATATCGTTCAAGATCAAATCGAACAATGTAAAACGATAGATAGCAAAACTCACGTGATGCGCCACCAAGACATAGAGTTTGTAGCTTCCCAATCCTCCGTGGAATGGTATGTCGAGACCCTGCTGCCACAGCATGATCTTCAATGCCATGACCACCGTTGCAAAACTGCATACCGATTCATATATAAAGGATCATGGTGAGAATAGAATAACGCAGTACACTTCAACCTGTTTAGTACAACCCACCTTTTGAACCGCTGCACTTGCGACATGGCAAATTGACTGGTATCGGTTCCATTGTGTCCTCCCATGGCGACATCTCCTTCGAACCCTAATTTGGTTTGGAACTTGACAATGGGCACTCGTGCTTTGCGAATGACCGTCACAGACTTTGTGAATTGTCGACGTCGCAATATATTCCCGAGGCTGTTCAGCACATTGACCACTTCGGCTCGAACAGCTCCGGAAGGCCCAATCGTCGTGTTTTTGCCATTATTAGTAGGGTGAGCGACAAAGGAAACTTGCATGTCATCCAAGTCATCATCTTCTTCATCGTCGTCGTCTTCATCATCCGACGATAGGCTAATGACAGCCTGCTCGGTTCGATATTCCTCCGCTGGGCGTTTGGCAGCTGCTGGACTACTACTAGTATGCTTTCGTGTCTCGAGCGATGCCAATTTGTCGGCAGTATCGTCTTCACTGTCACTGCCAGAATTGTTGTTGGTTTCGTTGGTTGCTTCTGAAAATGTTCGCTTTCGATTTGTTGTTGTAGCGTCTGTTTCCTCAGTCGGTGCTTCCTTCAGATTCCCTTGTTTCTCGTCTGTTTTGTGGACTTTGCTGCCAACTACATCGTCGTCTGCCTTGTTGTTGGCAACTTCGATTTCTGCATTCTGGTTGTTTTCCTTGGCCTTCCATTTCTTTTCTTCCTCCTCTTCATCAATACCAACTCGATCCAGAACGAAAAAGTCCCCCGCGAGAGCCTCCTGCGAAGGTTCTTCTTCTTTGGCAGGTGATTTGGCAGTTTCTTCATTTTGGACGGCGGGTTGTTTCTCTGGCATAATTTCATCCACCGAAACCATTCGGACGGGGCTCTTTTTGGTCGTTTCCTGGTTGCCTGGAAGTGCATCGACATTGATAATTTCGGGTTCCTTTTTGGCGGCTGGTTTGGTATCTTCTGGTGACGAACAGCGCGTGAGATCAACGACCCGATCGGCAGACCGTTTCTTCTTGCTGGGAGTGTCGGGTCCTTCATTGGCTCCATCGAGCAATTGATCCAATGCCGATTGCCAGGCGTCGTCCTTTTTTTCTGGCTTGTCGTCGCAGTGTTGTTGTTGTTGCTGTTCCAGGAGGTCCTTCCACTTTTGGACTCGGGCAGCCATTTGGTGGTTGTCGGTCTCTGAAAACCGCGTATGCTTGGCTTGCGCAGAACTGCTGTTGTTGTCGTGTGGTGGTTGTTGTTCCGGTGGAACGAGTCCGTAAATGGCGAGATCGACATCACTGCAATAGGCACAGACGGGGAGTGTGGCAAAGGAACCAAAGACGTGGACTCTGATTTCATCGGATTTCTTCTCCTTGGCACAGTCGAGATTGGTGCGAGAGACAGTTTCAATACTGTTGACAATAAAGTGACGCGCGGCTTGTTCTGACGGAGAGAGTTGCACGTAGTTGGCAAAGGATACCAACTCGGTGTCCAGTTGCGAAAGCCATGATTCGTGGGGTGGTTGATTGCCAAACAAGTAGTGGCGTTTGGATTGTGGTGATTGTTGTTGTTGTTGTTGTTGTTTGAGCTCCTTTCGAGACTTTTTGAGCCATTGCGTCCGATCGTCGTTGGTCCACCACGGAATCTCGCAGCCTTTGGAGTTGTAAATTTGCTTGAGTTGAAATTGAGAAGATGGTCGCGGTCGACTCGTATTGTTGGGACGTTTCCCTGCTCTTTGACGGGCGTGAATGGGAGATCCATCAAACAATATGGAAATATTGTTGTTCTGGTTGTTGTTCTGGTTGAAACGACCCGGAGATGTCTTGTTCTTTTTGTGTTGTTGTTGTTTGCGATGCGGAGACTCATTGTTCTGCTTGTTCTGTTTTCCATTCGCCTTTCGATTGGTTTTCAGAGGTCCAAACAAACTGGCCACTTCACGACGATTGGCTTGATCCCGTTTCTTTCGCGCTGCCTTTTCTTGTTGAATCAATGCTTTCTTGGTCTGATTCGATTTCTTTTCTCGTTTCGATGCTGTCCGAGGAGGCGCCACGGCCACTTTGGGAGTGTGATCGTTCTTCTTTTTGCCCTGACGAGCTTGGTTCTTGCTTCGGGCCATATTCTTTGTTCAATCAAGCAGATCTTGGAGCAACGATGCAATGCAATGCAATGACAGTCACCGGAATTCTCACTTCCACAAGCAAGCACAAACCCGTGGGATGAAGATTGTTGTTCTTGCCTTCGTCGTCGTCACCCTGATTTGCAATTTGAGAAAAGTTGAGTGGCTCAAAGGATCGAAAGGTTATTTGGGCGCGCAGTTTCTCCAAAAGTGGCAGACAGACCAACGGCTCATTCGTTTTAACTCAGCGCAGCTGCCATTATTTACACCCTGGATTTGGAATCGAATGAGAATCCTTCACTTCTTCCTCACAATTTCGATCAAAGGCAAATCTCAGAAGCTACTAGTACCTGGTATTAGCTAGGACCTCTACATGTACTACTAGCTAGCTAGCTAGCTGACATGTATCAATAGTAGCTAGCTAGTCATATTCGACTGGTAACACCCCCACACCCATCGGAAACACACCAACCCCCTACTGGTAACAGTGATCGGATCTCGGGTAACTGACACCCAACTGCCGCCAACTCCCTGGGAGAAACCTGGAATGCTGGGGATTCCCTGTACGATCCTACACTCCCGGTACTGGCAGAAAGTGCATAAGTAAGGAAATAAATTTAGCTCTAGACAGCATTTTGAATCGGCCTAAGTACCCAAGTCACATAGGCAACAGGTCTCCCGCCAATAAACAGATCCATGCATTATGGCGCCCCACATCTTTCTCATGATGTACAGAAGTCGAAGCTTCCTTCTAAGAAAAAAAAAAGAGGGATGTTGCTTCCTTCTAAGAGATGACAGTCGATATTTAGTTCTGTCTCTTTTCAGTACCATGGCCACCATTATCAAAGGCAGCAATCGTCCTTTGGGTGATGAGGAACTGAGAGGTGATGATCTGCCATACCAGACAGAGGGAATCAACCAGAAGACGAGCCAGAGTGTTTTTCCATAATCCAAACAACAATCCGAAGAAACATCA